>JANHMN010000009.1:1157943-1177943 GCA_030674055.1 Rhabdomys pumilio | reverse complement strand
TTCATTAATTTTGGTTGAAAGTGTATTTTATTATGTGGAGCAGTGGACCATGTAAGGTAGCTGAGTACCTGGTCAAGCACAGCTTCAAACCTAGGTGACCCTCAGGGAGAGTAAGCATATGACCACAATCCTGGGCCCCTGGCTCCTTTCACATAGCTACACCCCCCATTCCCAGCAGAGAGGTCTGAGGTCATAGGTCACATAGGAGCAGCACCTCAAGCCCTCCCACATGTAGATAAAGTATTCCCAAGCTCTCAGACCAAGCCAATAGGAAGTACATGCTGCCAAACCCTGACCCACCCCAAAACTGTATATAAGAATCCCAACTAAAAGAAATAAAAGTGTGTGAGAATTACTCCATTGTCTGAGAGCTTCTGTCATAAGCACTGTAACAGTACCAATTGGAAAGACATCACTCTCCTGAAATGCCATCAGGAGCTTCCCTGCACTCCTTGCTGGCTAGTCAGCCTCTTGCTGGCTCAGCCTGGCCTGACTCAGCACAGAGTAATGGGTGCAGTGTCTTAGAGCAAGTGAGGCAGCCACAACTGAGACAGATGTAGGTGGGGACAGCTGCAGCAGAAGAGGCAGTGCAGGAAATTTCCCTTCCCTGTTCATATTCTCTCTCCTTCACACCTGACCAGGCCCGACATCTTTGTGGAAATCCTCCAGCACAAAGGCCACATTATTAGATATTAAAATGACTATTCCAGATGTTTTTTTTGGGGGGGGGCAGTGTTGCTTGTTGGTTCATTTGTTTGTTGCCATTGTTTGCTTGGAAACCTTTTTCCAGCCTTTTACTCTGAAGTGATATTAATCTTTGTTTATGACATATGTTTTCTGTCTGAAGCAGAATGATTGATACTGTTAATGCATCTACTCTTTTAGACTGTGTCCCCCCCCACACACATACCTGAGGAAATTGAGTCCATTGATGTTGACAGATATTAACAACCAATGATTGTTAATTCCTGTTATCTTGAGGAGAATGATAATGGAAATATGTGTGTGTGTGTGTGTGTGTGTGTGTGTGTGTGTGTGTGTGTGTGTGAGTTTTGCTTTTGTGGAATTACTTATTTCTTGTTTTACCTTGGGTATAGTTACCCTCCTTGTGTTATTGTTTTCCTCTTATCCTCTGTATAGCTGGATTAGTTGAAAGATACTCTTTAAATTTGGATTTGTCATAAGATATCTTGTTTTTTCAAACTATGGTGAAAGAAAGTTCTGCTGTGTTTAGTAGTCTGGACTGATATTGGTGACAGTGGGGAAATAGCTGAGAATTCTACATCTGAATCTAAAGGCAAGAGATAGAGAGAGAGAGAGAGAGAGAGAGAGAGAGAGAGAGAGAGAGAGAGAGAATGGACTTGGCTAGAACATCTGAAACTTTGAAGTCCATCCCCAATGCCATACTTCCTCCAAAAAGGCCACAGTCCACACCTACTCCAATAAGGCACACCTTATTACAAGCTATGGCACTCCAGGACATATGCCAAAGGAACTCAATTTCCTACTTCATAGATCCTTGCTCAGGCATGAACATGCTACACAATTCACAATAGCTAATAAGTAAAAAGATATTTAAATATCTTTCAATGAATGAATGGATAATGAAGGTGTTGGATATACATATACACAACAGAATATTATTCAGCTGCAAATGAAAATAAAATTGTGAAATTTTCAAATAAATGGGTAGACCTAGAAAATAATATGTTGAATAGTGTATACAAGATCCAGAATGATAAACATCACAAATTCTCTAACACACACACACAGAGTCTGAAATAAGTACAGAGCTTAATAATGTAAAAGGAGACAATGGAGAATGGAGGTTGGGGATAGATATAGGATTCACAGGATACAGTACAGGTAATAAGGATGAAGATGGAAAAATAGAGAATGAGATTCACTGGGAAAGGATAAAGGAAGACAAAATAGGAGAGCAAGAAAAGAGGTAAAATAACACTAGCATTGTTTGAAGAATCCATAAAAAAATCATAGTATTTTATTTACTGAAAATTACATATAACCAATATAAATATATGGGCACATATATGTATATATAACTTAAACGAAAGTAAGTCATTTAAGATTGTAATGCTTTCCTCAAAAGCCATATACTATTTAAAAAGGGCCCAGTATCAGGCTTGAGAAATTTGCTTTTGAGTTGTGGCTCAGGAAAGTCCAAGAGACTACCAAAACATTGTAGACTATTACTATTGCCTTTTATTGCCTCAGTGGGATTCCCTATTAATAATAGCATGCTTTTATAATGCTATTATAAAATTTTATAATAGCATTATATATTGCATTTTATAATGCTATTAATAATAGCATGTTTTTCAGGCACTGGTTTCATTAGACTTAGTATGGATCTGACCAAAAAATGTCCCTGACACACATATACACACAACTGGAGACTAGATTTCTTATTAAGAGAAAGCATCATGAAATCTTCCAGAAAGGCAATCCATCTTTCCACCTAGTTGTGACACCTGTGAACTACAACAAAACCAGCATGTGAAGAGCATCCTTTTTAATTGGATATTTTATTTATTTACATTTCAGATCCAATCCCATTTCCCCAGTTCTTCTCCCTAGAAAACCCCTATCCCATCCCCTTCATCCTTTTTGCTTTTATACCATTTTAATTACATTCAAGTATTAAGGTCAGTTCTAGGTTGAGAAACTAGAAATAAAATAGATGTAAATAGTCAAGGGCCAAATAAGACAATAAACACAAATAGTCAAAGAACAAGCAAGGCAATAAACAAAGTTCTTTTGATCACTCTTTCTAAGAGCTTATCAGGATGACCAAAATATCTGAGCCTATTTTCCTGTCCTAGCCCAAATTCATTTTCATGTCTGAAGCCTACTTCATTGTTCTAGTCTAAAATTTAGATTCCTGCCTGAAATTACTTCTTTGTTGTCGCTTAATGTCAGATTCCTGCCTGAAGCCTACTTCCTTGTGCTTGGTCAACGTCATATTCGTGCTAAGCATCCCGTTTCCTTGTCCATGTCCCATGTCAGATTCTTGTCAAGCAGCCCCAAAGCTCTCTGTCTCTCTCCCTTTTTCATTTCATAAACAAGACTGAGCCTGTCTTAGGTCATTCTGACATGGTCATTCCTCTTACCCATTGTGGAATATGCATTATCAAAAGCAATGCAGTTATTTTTATGTCTTGGATTGGTAAGGCTGTGTGCAGAATCTTACCCATCCTTGGATTGCCAGCCTGTTAATCCAATATTGGAAATAGCAATCTTCATTTGGTAGTTGGTTCTGGATATTTTCAGAGATATATTTGGAAGTTAGCTGCAGTTCTCTAAGATGTTACGTTAGCAAGAAATTAAGTTGAGACAGGATCTGGATTTCAACCAAGTATTAGTACAAGTGTTAAGGCTCTTTTAATTGTCAAGTTAAAATTAATTTTGTTCCTTCTACAGTATTTAATGTTAGTTGGATTGATTGTACACTTTCTAATTGTGTTAGTGTGTTGAATTCCAGCATGTCATTTATGGAGATCTATCAACAAGCTTTTGTTTTATTGCCCTGAGTATCACAAAACCTTGGTCTTTTGGGAAAAAAAAAGATTGCAAGTACTGGATAAAGTGAGTCAAGATTTAAGCAGAAGTAAGAGAATATTGGGTTTGATTATTGCTAGTATCACAGCCTTAATTACATTAATTGCTAGTACCACTTCTTCTGCAGTTGTTTTGACACAAGAAGCTAAGACAGCTACTTTTGTTAATTTTTTAGCAAAAAAAAAAAAACATGTTACTAATGTGTTGAATATACAAGAGGATTTAGATAGGCATTTGGATTGATGCCCCTTATCTTATGTAAATTATTGGAAGTAGGTTCAGAGTTTAAGAGTAAGGAGTCATCTCGAGTGTCATGCCAAATACCATTGGATTCATGTTAGTTCTAAAATTTACAGTAGAAGTTATTATAATTAGGAAAAAGTTTAAAGACACTTGCAGTGTATTTGGCATAATTCTAACACCTCTCCGGATGTTTTAACTTTGCATAGTGAGCTTATGAATTTAAAGAATGCTGCTCTGCTGTGCTTTGATGGGGCAGATACTGCTAATAAAATTATCTATGGCCTGAGGTCAGTATTTCTATTTTGGTCAAGCTTCAACAATGATAGCTTGATCATGCTAGCCCTTTTTTTGTCCTGGGAATAATTTTATTTCTGCCCATCATGTTAAAGCTTGTCTCTAACAACATCAACATGTTGTCAGCTAAAATGCATGGCTTGAAACTGAAAATGGACCCCCAGACAGAGAAGATAGTCTTAAGGATGCAATGATATCTTTGTGGTAACCAACTTACAGAAGTAACTTTAGCCCTTTCTATTAAGCCCCATTAAGTAAAAAGCAAAACCAAAAACTAAAACCAGCCAAACAAAAACAACTCATGCTTGTTGCTGGGAATTGAGCCATGTATGTAGGGTTAGTGAGGTCATGGAATTTTAGAATAGAACATCCAACTGAGATTTTACTAAACCACCATAAATCCTACTGCATTATGCATATTTCTACATTACCCACACATAAAGATAGTTCTCATGTCTTCTAAAAGAAGCTTCATTTTGCCATATATGGAGACAATTTTAGAATACCATAATTGGTAAAAATAAAGAAAACAATTGAATGTGAGATATTTAGCCTGAAGGGTACATATGTAAAACAATGCCTGATCCTACAGCACAGTGAATATTGTGGAAGCTGAAGTGAAAAAAAACCATAAAAGCTAGAGGATCAGGAAATATGCTATAGTATAGTGTCTCCTAGAAATGAAGGAAAAATTATATACATAAATTAAATTACAATATTAGCAATATATTAACAAATATTTATTAATATAGTATATAGTAAATATATAATCTAAATTAATACATAAATTATGTATACACGTCTATGTGTATCTATAGATATAAAACTGAACTATCTCAGTATATCTTTATGTTTATGTATAATAACAAGCAAAAAACAGGTGCCTGTGAATTTGAGGAGTACTGTGATGACATGGGAGTGGATGAGTATTGTATTTTCATCATTTTGATCTCACATATATCCTCTCAACTACTCCCAGGACCTCTATCTTTTATGATTCTAAAATTCATGACCTTTTCTTCAGAAAATATATTTTATAAATAAATACACATGTAATTATATGTATACATATTATATGTACATATATAAGCATATATATAATATATACATAAATATATACAAATATACATCTAATTTTGTGTCTCTTTTATAAATACAAAAATAATTTATATAAACCAACAACATATATTTAGCATTGCTAATAGGTACAGGTGTTTAAGGCTTACCAGTTGAAATTGGATAAACTATCAGAGGAAAATATTCTACAGAAATGGAACCAGGGAAAAATTAGGCATCAACATGCCAATAATCAGATGAAATAGACCTCATACTGTGATCAATTAAGAGAGATGAAGGACACTGCATTCTATTAAGGTGAACTATTAACCAAAAAGCCATAACAATCCTAAATGTATATGTACCAAACTTACTAAATTGGACATATACTTACAAATAATATTGGACTTCAAGACATAGAATTATTCCAACTCAGCTATAATGAGTGATTTCTAAACAAAACTTTCAACCTACAGATTATCTGTCCAAATATTGACAGAGAAGTAACATAATTAAATGACATCATACATCAAAAAGTACTAACATATGAGCATATATATGTTGTATGGACACAAATGTATGCATAAACACATAATTGGATATGTAGGTATAAATGTATGCATGTATAAATGTCTATGTTTTTATGTGTGTACATGTGTATGTATGTGCATATGTGTGTACATGTGTATCCATGTATTTATAAATATATGTATATACATATATATGCATAGAGATGTATAGGTATATACATATACACACATACACATGTACATACATATGTATGTGTGCATATGTGCATATATATATATGTGTATGTGTGTATATATGTATAAATATTACATATGTATACATATTTATGTATATATGTTTATGTGTTTCTATGCATGTATGTGTATATGTTTAAATGTATATATGTATATAGTGTATATTTGTATATGTATGTATATATGTATTAAATCCAAACATCAAAAAATATCATAATAAAACTGGTTTTATTTCAAAGACGTAGAAATGAATCAGCACAGATAATTCAATAAATGTTATAAATTATATAAATGGATTTAAAAATAAAAATTATATGTTTATTTCAATAAAGTAAAAAACACCTTTGACAAATCCAACATGTCTTCATAATAAGAGAGATACAGTAAGTGAGTATGACTTGAGGGAATATAACTCCACATATTAAAGAATATGAAAAAATCACATGAAACATTATTTTAAATATCAAGAAACTCAAAGCATTGTCTTTAAAATTAAGCACAAGACAAGACTTTACAATAGCCATAGACCTTTTTAATATTCTGCTTGAGATACTAGCTGGAAAAACAAAGAAAGACAAACAAAATAAAGGATATACTTATGAAAATAAGAAGTCAATCCTAGATGGGCCATGGGCCTGGGAAAACCAAATAACATTATTCTATTAAAGAAAAATAACAATAAAATGATTCATTGTTATAAAGTGTTATACCTATGGTTCACTACCTTGCTCAATCTACATTAGAGAAACTTCTTGTAATAGATGAGTATTAACAGAGACCCACAACTAGATTATGTACAGAGAGTGAGAGACTTTAAAGCTCTAAGTTTTAAATGGAATGTTTTCACCAAATCACTTCACTTGATGCTTAGGAATCTATTAGGAAAAAAGGATGGAATATTGTAAGAGGTAGAGGTGATGAAAGACTCCAGAAAAATTCTGTCTTACAGATACAACAGGACTAATGCATTCACCTCAACTGTAGCAAGAGGAACAAAACCTGCCCGGGTTTAAACTTCCAGGGTTCCAGCCCTGAGGAGGAAGTGAAGGGAACAGGGTCCTAACCCTAACCAGAAAACTATCAGCAGGTAATACCCTTTTGCCTAGTATATATCAGTTTTCAGTTTTCTCTAGTGGAGTGTCACTAGGTATATGAACCACACTCCAGGGCAGCCTTCATGCCCAGAAATATGTGGGCAACATAAAATGCTCTCAGTCATACATTGTGGACTTTTTTGGAATTTTTTTTACCTTAATCTTTTGTTGATTTATTTTAGTCTATTTTGAGGTATTTAGAGGCTTGCTTCTTCCTTTTATTTGTTTTGCTACTAGTTATTTTTGAGAGAGAGAGAGAAAGAAAGAGAGAGAAAGAGAGAGAGAGAGAGAGAATATTGGTGCTACGTGAGTGCAGAGGCTGGGTATCATCATGAGAGCGTGTGATGGTAACTGAACCTGGATCTTCTACAAGAGCAGCTTGCATTCTTAACCACTGAGCTATTTCTCTGTCCTGTACAGCTGAACATCTTTATTTGCTAATATATATTATAACATTTCCATAACTTATTGCTCCTATGAATAAAAGATACATTATAAATATAGTTGCTTTTAATTTTTGTAAGAATTCATGAAAACTATAACATAGCACATATTTTCATCTATTTCTAGTATATGCGTAGCTTGAAATAATAGGTAAATTCTATGTTTTTGAAAAAAGTGATACTTTTTTATTAAACATATTTTGGGAATTGTCTGCTTCTCTTTTAATTTGAGGGATTAATATTCAGTATTATAATCACATTCATGCTTGCATGTTTTGTATCACTGAAAATCTTACCTAAAATAAGTTGAGGATGAAGAAGAGACAGATCACCATCTGTGATCTCTTTAAGAAATTATTTAGAATGCTAGGACACATGTGTGTAATTGGACACAAAACATGATTTTAATTAATCTTGCAAACATGCATACATTCATGTTTGATTTTTTCCTTCTTTTAAATTATAAATAATGTCATAGTAATCAGCAGTCTAAGCAGTCAATGAATTCTCAGAAGAATATGCCCTTCAGTGAATGACCTTCTGAGACTGACCTGTACTGCACGGGGTCTCTACTCCAGATATAACATTTTCTAAAATGGTATAAGAAATTCAAGAAGAACATGTCCTATACATATAAGCAGCTATTTTAGATGACTGTACAAAATTGGCATTTCTACTTTCAGCTAATTATCATGGTTGACTACAATAGTGGTGGTTCTGTGACCTGCATTATAATCACTCTGTACAATATTGTACAAAGTTTAAACTGTGTTAGCTTGAATTTTCTGTTAAATATGCTCAAATTCTCTGGCCTATTTTCTTTATTATAGACAAGACCATTTTGGCAGGTCAAGTTACTTGCCCTAGATCAAACATGTAATAAAAGAGAACTGGCTTGGCATTGATCTCAGTTCTGTGATTTTTAGCTTCAGCTTATTTCTCATCTGTCAGTACACATCAGCGTTATGGTTCTTGTGGAGGATTCAGGAATACTAAAAGATAGATTAAACAATGTAGGGCTCTCCCTAACTTTCCAGTTCCTAATAGCATTAATATGCACCTGCTGCTAATTCATCTTTGGTGGCTCATCTGACTGACTAAACTTTTTTCTCCCAAAAGAAAAAAAAAAGTACACATTTCAGCTTGAACTTCTAATTTTTTAAATTCTAACATATATTCTCTTTATTCTTTGGAATTTCTCAACATCAAGTAATATCCCACCAAGTTCTTGCTGAGCTTGCCATATTAATAATTATTTTAAAAATATTATTTTAACACACTAAACAAAGACATTCATTCTCTCTAACTATTCAAAAAAAATAGAATCTGGACTTTTAGTAGATACATGGGGCAGCAATAATTAACCCTGCTGCTCTGAAGAGAGTTCATGAGTTATTTCAAATCTTGGTATGTTTATCTCGAAAATAGAGAAGATTCCCACTTTATGGATGTTGTATGAACCGTGGGAAATTGTTTTGAGAGAACATATCTTTCACAAAATTAGTGAAACCAAATGGATTTTTAAAACTCTATGAGAAAATGATGATGATGATATTTTTAACTGTATCAAATACTTATGGTGCCATTTATGATATAACATGAGCATCAGAATGTTATAAAAATGTTGCCACTATGAGAGATAAACATGGCTGCTCACAGGTTAGCCACTTCAGAGTTCACTGGACTATTTTTAGGGGCTTGAGGCCTGTAAGACAAATCCCTAAAGACACCACTGCTAGAAATATAAAATGGTCTATCTATTACAAAACTCAGTGTAGAGGTTTCTCCAAAAGATAAAATTACACTTGCCATGTGACTCTGAAATACTATTACTACATACCTAATAGTACTGAAAGGACTGCAAGTGAACATATCACAGAAACACTTGTATGCATTGTTTACAACATCACTATTCACAGTGCCTAAATCACAGAACCTACCTAGATGTATGTTAGCACAGTGAAGGATAAAGAAAATATGAGACTGGAGAGATGGCTCAGTGGTTAAGAACATGGACTGCTCTTCCGGAGGTCCCGAGTTCAATTCCCAGCAACCACATGGTGGCTCACAACCATCTGTCATGGGATCTGATGCCTTCTTCAGGTGTGTCTGAAAAGAGCAATGGTGTACTCATGAACATAAAATAAATAAATGAATTATACACATAATAAATAAATCAAAAATATGGCATACATATACACATACATTTTAGACAGATAAAATAAAATCATGCCATTTGCAGGAAAATAGGTAAAACTGACAGTATCATATTGACAAATTTAATCAGTTTCAGGAAGACAAATATCTTATTTGTGGATACTAGATTTGTATAACTAAATTAAACCATATACATGTATTGGTAGAAAAGTAGAATCCAAATTATCTAGGAAGACAGAAGTCATTGGGTGGAGGTATACGGGGATATATAGTAAACACAATATATACTTATATAAAAGTGTAAAAGATAAAATAATGGTAAGCTTTCCTTTTAAATAACCAAAAAAAGAAGAACCTTCCAGGGCTGTAATAAAACATCTCCTTACGACATAAAATTCATCCTATTTGTAAGCTTTTTTTTGTTGTTGTTGCTTTTGGGTTTTTTGTTGTTGTTGTTGTTTTATTTTCCAGATTTGTAAGACTGTGTCTCACACTATAAAGCCTAGGCTGCCAACTGACCTACACTTACTATGAAGCCAAGGATGTCAATGAACTTGTAGTACTCTCCCTGTTTTAACATTTTATCAGTGTATTAGAAAAGCATGCACTCATCACCAGGATGGGCATATTATTAGGGATGAAGAAACAAAACTGCAAGTAGGAAAGATGTGGGACCATTAAAGGATAGCTTGGTTTTTGGTTGAGCACTGGCTAGAGATGGCCAGAGAACCAAAAGGTATCCCTGCAAGGGATGGAATGCATTTTGCAATTCTCCCAGAGTCCAGGCTCCTGCCTGCTAGAGTAGGCTTCTCCTCTTCTCCTCTGTCATTTGTGGCAAGCTACAGCCTCTTTGTTCAGCCAGTTTTCCTGAAGCAGTGGGTCTGGGACCCTGTTTGCTCTCTTTGGCTTTGTGTTCCTTAGACCCTCGTTCTAGGACTCTTCACCTTGGGTGAGACATCCCCCTTTCATTTTGATACAGTTTCTTACTCGCTGCTGAGAACTCCAGACTGGGCCTGGAGAAACTGGACTTATGAGCTGCTAGCTCCAACCCAGCTTCCATGTGTCTTTCCCATGGTTCAGTTTTTTACACAGTCTCTCAGTCCTTCTGGCTCTGACTCTCCTATGAAGCCTCTATACTTTTTTTTAAGCTTTTCTTCAAGGTTGGCCTTTCTCTTCCTTCTCTACATTTAGGAGACCTCTCTGCTAGAGCACCCAGCAACCACATGGCAGAACAGCAAGACCCTCCCGCACTGCTTCTAATCCCACCAAGGACAACAGAAGCACACCTGATACCCTTAACCCAAGTTTTTAATGCTTGTTCTCCTTAACAGGAATACTTGACACAATGTTCATGCTTTTCAACCCAAAATTTTCTTGTTTTTATTTAAATGTTTCTTTTCCTCCCTAAAATTCGTGATAAATGTCCAAAATTTTTTCAACCTTTTGAGATTTCTTTAAGGTTCAAAGGTCATCTTATCTACTTCCACAGGTCACATCAACTATGCTGATCATCATTTTTCAGCCCTTAATTAACAACCAGTTTCCTTTTATAGACAAACTGTTGCTATTTTTCCCAGATACATAATTAACATGATGTTCCTCTTCCCCAGCCATTCAAAACAGACTCAAAGTGCCTTCCAGCACTAAATTTCCTCAAACACCTTTGCTTTTCTAGGATTTTAATGACATACCATAACCTACTTGCTCACCTACTCTTTACAGACATCCCCCTACTGGGGTTCTGCTCCCATGTTGTTATTACTCTACAGGTGCTCCCACTAAACAAATGGAGACAACACCGTCTCCTAGAACCTGCCTGAGACACCAAGCTGCCTTCTTCTAGACACCTCATCTGACTGAAGACCCCTGAGACACACGCTGACATCCAAAGACATGCGCTGAGTACTACAAAAGGCAGCCCTAGACATTCCAGGTACAGATGAACTCTCTTGCCAAAGTCAAATGGCTACCAAACTTGAAAAACAAATTACACATTATTAAGAAAAAGATAATGTCTATCTAGATTAATTAGATGTTATTACCCTCAAACTGTAAAACCCATGACAATGAAAACCCTTGTTTTCCAACCCCATGCTCAACTCTTCTTATCTTGTGACTTAATTGTGCTACCACCTACAGCCTATATAGTGTTTTCATTTGACTTACACCTCATCCAACATTTTCACTACAAATGACACAGTCACTCCAGTGATGCTCCTCCTTTTTAAAAAGAAAAAGAAGGAATTGTGGGACTTTGAAAGATAACATGGTTTCTTGTCAAGCACTGGCTAGAGATGGCCAGAGATGCAACAGGTATCTCTGCAAGGGATGGTATGCATTTTGCCACACTCCCAGACTCCAGGCTCCTAATGGGAGGTCGAAGACCTCCATTGATCTGCACCTTTCAGTCACATAGGGCAACGTTTTTACCAGCTCCTCCACAAGTAGAGGGTATGACTACAGGCCACAGAGCCTCAAGAGATCTCCATATTAATGAGATACTTAAAGGCCAGAGGGTATAGCCAATTAAGCATTCCTTCTCAGACCCTCCTCACTGCAAAATATATTTAACCTCAGCCCCACTCTGAGAGCAGGGGAGGAACAGCTACATCTACTTTCCACCATGACAATAAATCTTTTAAAACCGTGGACTTCATGTCTTTGGGGCCTGCCTTGAAGAACTGTAGAGGAGGCCTTCAACTACTGAGCTGCTACATAATCTCCAGCCTAGAAGACTTCTTTACGTTTCCGCCATGGATACCTGCCAACTCAAGAAAGCTAGCTGAGCCAGACATGACCCAGCCAAGCAAGTTGCAGTGACCAAGAATTTCTACTCATGGGGTGCTGCCGGAGCTTCTCCCTCTTGTCCCTTTTGTGTGTGGGCAAGTCCAACCCATATGCCTCAAGCTCAGTCTTTCTGCAGTCTCCAGCAGTGTCTGGGGGTTCAAGGACAAAGACCAGCTGGTTTCCATCTAGCCGCTTCAGCCCAAAGTCCCCCAACCCAGGAGCTCTGCCCCCGCAGGGTTTTAGGCTGAATTCTACCCATACCTGGAGTAGAGCTTGCTGGCTTCTCATAGCCCAGTGTCCTCATGTTGCCGCGTGGAATGAACTCACTCAAATTCCCATGCTTCTGCCTCCCTGAGCTGTGGCAAACACGTGAGACCCACAACTCAGCTCAACAGAACCCACACCCACATGTGAGCTACAGCCCAGAAGAAAGAAGTATACACAATTGAAAATCAGCTCCACCAGTCATGGGGAAATGTAAAAAGGGGTTTGAGTCTTTTTCTGTGATATGAAAAACCCCAAGAAAAGTGAGATAACAAACAGGTTATCCTTAGACATGACTTGGACACTGAACAAGGGTGATAAATAAACCCTACAATGAAGGTAAAATAAGCTGTATTTAAATGAATCCTACAATGAAGGTAACATAAACTGTATTTTGGTTTACACCCAAAATTCTAGTATTTGGGTGATACAGGCAAGAGAGTCAGGAGTTCAAGGACATCCTCAGCTGTACAGCTAGAGTGCATCTAAGATTAGCCTGATATACATGAAACTATATTTTACCTACATCACACACAAAAAGCTCACACACACACAAACACAAACTAAAACAAAACAAAAAGCCTGTTGAACAGTATAAGACAGAGTAGTCTAAAAACCTTTCAACAAAAGAAAGTGTTTGATGGAGTGTGAAAGGATGAAGAGGAGTTGTTCACTTGTCCTTAATTATCATTTCTTATGAACATTTAGACTATAGTAAATAAAATGTTATATCTTGAAAAATCTAAACAAAACTGAATTTTATTAATAAAAACTTAAGTCTTTCTAGTGAGAGAAGTAAAGAAAATAAGAAGATATTAAAGATGAAGAAACAGGTAAGAAAATAGGCAACAAAGAAAAGAGTAAGGGCCAACAAAAGTAGCTACTGAAAAGTAGCTATGTCAGAAAGATTCACATCAGTAAAGGCTTGTATCTTATATCACAAGTCACTGCAAATAATAATTAAGTTATCCTTTCACATCAAAGATAAATTAAAATAGTTTGTTTTCTTTCATTTTTTGTGTTTTTGTTTTTGTTTTGCTTTTTGTTCATCATCACATCTTGGGTTATTTTATTCCTATCAGTTAGATGGTATACTTGTTTAGTTTTGTGAGAAGTTTGGAACAAAAGAGTTAAACTGCTGTTTTGAGTTTTTTAAACTTACACCACTCTAGAAAAAAAGGAATATTCTAACCTTGACCAAAGAAGACAATGAGAATGAGACAGTGACTGTGACTGTGTGTGTGTGTGTGTGTGTGTGTGTGTGTGTGTGTTATCATTCAATGTTAAAAAAAATTCTCTCAAGTTTCTAGTCAGATATTTGTGAACTTTTTATAATGCTTATTAATAACACTGTATATTCCCCCAGTGCTTTCTATGTTTCTGCATTTGACACTGTTCTTAAGAGAACCTACATTCTACACATTCAGACATTCTGTCACTAGAATTCAATGTCCTTTTTATGGCAGCAAAAACAAACACAAAATAAAACCAAAACCATTCATTTTGTAAAATACTAGAAAGTTAACATTTGTTAGTGAGTTTGTTGATTTACTGTCATCACGATTGAGAAACGAAAGGTTCTAAACTGTGGTGACTCATCTTTACTATGATTTCTATTTGAATTCCATTGAAAATTTGAAAATATCCATTACCATTTGTTATTATTCTTTTTCCTTCTCATTTTCTCTCTTTTCTCACTCAATTTTAGCACATGTTGTCAGATAATATTTCTGCTCTGACACTCCTTGAATGAAGTCTCATTTTGCAAATTTTTTTTCCTTCATTTCCCCTGTTCATTCGTGGAAAGCATTACATTCCAGAATCCTACTTCATAAATTTGAAATACTAAAGTGCTTAATGACTCTATTACAAATTTCAGGCAAGGACATTTTAACAGCTACTTCTCAAGCCATTCTCAAGTGTATATAACAGCTTCCAAGTAGCTGCCAGTAGCTGCTCCATCCTCACACACTGAGGGACAGCTTTACTGAGACAGTCTTTGCAGCCATATGCTTTATTGAGGACACAGTTTAGTCACCTTACATCTACTGCTTCTCATAAACAACCTATAAAAGAACAATTCATGAATATGAAGAGTTAACAATCTTTTCTTTACATTTTTATTACATGTATTTACTTTGGGTGGAAGTACACATATCAGAGCGTGGATGTGGAGGTTAGTGGTCAATGTACAGGAATCAGCTCTTTCTATTTGAATTTCATTGAAAATTTGAAAATTTGTGTCCCATGGATCCAACAGCAGGCTATGACATAAGTGGCTTAACAGTAAGTCATCTTGCTACACTTAATCATCTTTTTTGATTGCATATACAATGCAAATGATTCACACAAATACTATTTGGACCGCTAGTCCATTTGTAATGATTCAAGGAAGAGGCCCCCTGTGAGGCTGACTTAAACTGAATTAGATGAGCCTTAAAAGAATGTCTAAGTCTGGGTGATGGTGGGGCATGTCTTTAATCCCAGCACTTGGGAGGCAGAAGCAGGTGGATTTCTGAGTTCGAGGCCAGCCTGGTCTACAGAGTGAGTTCCAGGATAGCCAGAGCTACACAGAGAAACCCTGTCTCGAAAAAAAAAAAAAAAAGAATGGAATGGAATGGAATGTCTAAAATCCTGAGCATCCTAGGTCTACCAGAAGAATCAAGTCAGTGTACACTCTTCCTTAAGTAGGGATTTCATCTGACAAAGGTGAGAGACCTTGCATGAGACGTTGAACTTGACTTCTCATGAGATTTCAGTGCATTCTAATACCTTGTTCAGAGAGTATTGTTGGCCTTGAGTAGAGTGTACTCATATAAATTATGTTAATTTTTACCCTAGACATTGTTAGGAAGAAATGTGAATATGGTTTGATGAATGTGCAAATAGAAATCATGTTTGTATTATAAATGTGAAAGTATAAAAAAGTTCTTAACCACACACTTTGTGAGTTATTTTAAAGACTGTTATTTGAGGAAATGAGATGTGGAGGGAACTTTTTTATTTGCATCTCTTCCCGATTCCATTATTCATTTTATCCTCTCCTCAAGTACTTGTACTAAGCCCTTAATATCAATCCTTTCCATATGATATTCTCCATTGTTACCTCTCTCTGTTCAAGTTCATATCAAATGACTTTGAAAAAGATGCTTTTCTAAAATAAAAAAAAAGTGTACATGTTGGCTGCAGGAAGTCAAATTGTGGATGATCATGAAAAAGAGGAAGTGATGTTCCCTAAATACATCTAAGCAATGAGACATTTCCATTCAATGGTTCTGCATGACTCTCAATGATGAAGCTGTTCAATGTTCTACATATAAACATTTCAAAATAAATAATGCAATAATTGGTAGTTATAGGGAAACAAATTCTTATGTTTCATTGGTGAATTTAGTTGTGATAAAAATATGTAATATATGGGATATCTTTTTTATTTTAATTATTACATATTTTCTATGAAATAGTTTTTTATTTTCTGTACAGTAAGTCCTGAATATGGTTTAGCCTCCTTCTACTTTTTATAGTTCTTTATCCTCCAATCTGAATCTATTCCTATTTTGCCTCTAGGTAGAAAATAAGCAAGTGCCTAAGGGATAATAATAAAACAAAACAAACATATTGTCATAGGACAATACATCAGAAGGAAAAGAACTCAAGAAATGGCAGACAATACATCAGAAGGAAAAGAACTCAAGAAATGGCAAAAGCAGCAGATATAAAAGAAATATACTCATCCACATATCAGGAATCAAATACAAACATAAAACCATGAAGCCATAATATATATGCAGTAGATTTATAGGCTAAAAATTATAAGTCAATAAAAACAAAAGAATCAGAAAGGGAGGGAGAGAGAGAGAGAGAGAGAGAGAGAGAGAGAGAGAGAGAGAGGTGGGGAACAGGGAGAAGGGGGGAAGGAGAGGAGGTAGAAGAAAAGGTTCTCAAACCTCCACAACATTATGAGACAAGGAACCTCCAAAGTTGTCAATTTTTGTTAGTCATTTAATGCTGGGTATGGGGCCTACCTTTCAGGTTAGTTTGTTTCTCCATTGTGATTCCTATCAAAGAAAAAAACTAAATTCTCATTTATAAGTAGTTATCAATTGGAGGTCATTTCAGGGCTAAAAATTGAAGGCTTCAGGTTTAGGAATTGGAGCAGCTGTATACTTCTTTCAGCTTTCAAACTACATGTGTTTCAGACCCATAAAGATTTTGTGCAAGATGCTAGCTTTTGTTACTTCCTATCTGTACCTGTCCATTGTACCTAAAATGCCTTGATTCTGATGTCTTCTACCATCACTGCTATTATATTCTTTCTGCCTCCTCTTCCTCAGAGTTTCTTGAACTCCAAAAGATGGCATGTAATGGAGGCATTGCATTTAGAGCTGAATATTCTAAAGGCTTTCGTTCTCTGGATATACTCTGGCTGTGAATCTTTATTTATCACCAGCTACAGGAAGATGCTTCTCTGGTGATGGATTTGCAATGAACTGAGAGGACAAATGTCTTAAATTCACACTCTATTTTAGAGAACCTGACCTAAGTGTGAATTCAGGTATATTTACAGGTCAGTACCTATCATTAGTTTCCAAGTTCCCCCCAACAAAACCTGAAACTAGCTCCAGTCTCTAGGCTAATCCCCAAAAATGCCTGTGTCTCCAGGTAACACCCTCCCAGTGACCAGCATTTCTAGGTCATTTTCCTAACAAATTGGCACCCCAGATTACAAGCCAGTTCCCTGCCTAACAACCACCAATACAGAGGGAAGCAAAAATTAAGTGTATAATATGACTTGAAGCACAAGCCAATTAGGTTAAAGACCATGGTAGCTACCCAATTAGATGCTTAAACACCTGACTCATGCTTATAGCTTTCTATAAAGCCTTGCCCTGATAGATTTTCTGGGCTCTTCTTTCCACCAAAACCTGTCCTGTGTGCTGGTTGTCAGGTGAGGGGCCTGAGAAAGCTTGAATAAAATAAAGACAATGCTGTGACTTACATTAGATTGCGCACTTCCCTGGCACTACAGAACTGATCTATAACAGAACATCATTAGGAGTCACTTTAGTGTGACATTCCTTTAGCAGAACAGTGGTATTTGTTTTTGTTTTTTGGCATTTTTTTCTAGATCCCTGCATTATCTACTCTTAGATTCATGAGAAACTAAGCAGTTTCTGGTATGGATTTTATATTATGCTGTAGGCCTTAAATCAAATCAAATATTGGTTAGTTATTTACACAAACTTTGAACCACGACTGTAATAACTATGCTGCCAGCAAGATACTATAGTAGATGGAAAGGTTCATCTTTTTTCATTTTTATTTAGAAGTGGAAAAAAAAGCTCCAATTACCAAGAAATTCATCCTATAGTGATGAAGGTTCTACATAGGCACCAAAACAGATTCTCTGTTTTCATTGAGTTGTATAGGTGCTATCTTTAGCAATAGGATCTTGCAGTTAGTTTGTGGAGAGTAGCCTATTTTCTTGGCAATGCCTGAGTTGTTTGGGCAAGAAATCAATTAGATGTAACTAATCCTGGAAGCTTCATTGGATGATAAATATTGGGCAAGTAATAGCGATACATCTATCTCTTCTGTTATTTATCAATTTCACTTAAATTACATTCATGCTTGTTTTGGTTAACTTCTACTGTTTTAGGTTTCCATGCTACCACTTTAATCACCCTTAATTTTAACTCTTTCTCCAATTTTCACTTCTTCCTCCTCATTGTATTGTTTTTTCCATTACTCCCACACTCATCCATCGATAAAGTTTTATTTCTTAGAGGTTTTATTTCTGCAATAAAACAATGTGATCAAAATGCAAAGAGCAAATGGTTTGTTTGGCCTATACTTCCACTCTGTCTTTGTCATTGAAGGAAGTCAGGACAGGAACTCAAAGAGGGCAGGATCTTAGAGGCAGGATCTATTGCAGAAGTGCTGAATGGGTGCTGCTTACTTGCTTGTTTCCTTTAGATTGTCAACTTGCTTTCTTATATAACTTAGAACCATCAGCCCATGAATACCACCACCCACAATGGGCTAGGCCCTCTCCCACTGATCACTAACTGTGAAAGTATCTTACAATTAGATTTCATGGAGACATTTCTTCAACTGAGGCTCCTTCCTCTCAGATGACTCAAGTTTGTGTCAATTTAACACAAAACAAGTACTATTCTATTTCTCCTTCTCTAGGAGATCTACACTTCCCCATCATTGCAATAATCTATATCTCACTTTTTTTGTTCTATGGATTGTAGCTTGGTTATCATTTATTTAACAGACAATATACACATGTGAAAATATACATACCATATTTGTCTTTTTGGTTCTGAGTTGCATCATTCAGGACAACATATTTTTCCTCATACATCCATCCATCAACAAGTTTCTTGATTTATTTTAAAAGCTGAATAATATTCCATTGTATAAATATATCACATTTTCTTTATGCATTTTTTTGTTGTGGAACATCTAGGTTGTTTCCAATTTCTATTCGATTAGATCAATGAACATGGTTGAACAAGTATCCCAGTGATAAGATGAAGTATTTTAGGTATATTCCCAAAAATGCCATAGCTGGATCTTGTAGACTGATTTCCATCTTCCTGAAGAACCATTACACTGATATTTATAGTAGCTGTACAATTTTGCACTTTTCACATCAATGGGTGATTCAATGTCCTCATCAGCATGCGCTGTCACTTGTTTTATTGAGCATAGCCATTTTGATTGGTATAAGATAAAATTTCTAAGTAGTTTTGATTTGCATTTCCCAAATGACTAGGAATGTTGAACCTTGTTTTGTCTCAGCCATCTGAGTTTTGAGAAGTCTCTTAGATTCTGTATCCCATATTTAAAATTTGGTTGTTTTATTGATATATAATTTTTTTCTGAGTTTTTTCTAAATATAAGCCCCTTGCTGGATATGTAGTTGGTAAAATCTATTTCCATTTTGTAGGCTACAGTTTTGTTCTGTTGATGGTGTCTTTTAATGAACAGAAGCTGCTAAGTTTCATGAGATCCCGTTTATTTGATGTTGGTCCTTGGGCTTATGCTAATGGTATTCTATTCACAAAGGCTTTTTGCAAATGAATGCCATTCTTTGTGAGATTCCTTCTGTCAGATTCACTGTATCTGGTTTTATATTGCAGTTTTGATTTAGTTGGAGTTGTGTTGTGCATGGTGATATGTGTGGATATATGTGCATTCTCTTACAGTCATAGAGTTTGACCAGCACCATTTGTTAAGACACTGTGTTTTCCAATATGTTATATATATATATATATATATATATATATATATATATATATATATAT
>JANHMN010000009.1:1129286-1157933 GCA_030674055.1 Rhabdomys pumilio | reverse complement strand
TATATATATATATATATATATATATATATATATATATATATATATATGGAGCATCTATAGATGAATTCATGTCTAGATCTTCAATTCAATTTTATTGTTCAACATGTTTGTTTTTGTGCTAATATCATAAGGTTTTTATTACTACATTTCTACTGTACAATTTTGAGATCAGGAATACATATTCCCGTAATAGTTCTTTTATTATTCTGGATTAGTTTATCTATTCTGGGTTCTTTAATTTTCTATGTAAAGCTTAAATTTGTCCTTTCAAGTTCTGAGAAAAATTATGTTGGAATTTTGATAAGAATTCCATAGAATCTTGTACTTCTTGAAGGATAGCAATTACTACAATATTAATCCTACTGGTGCTTAAGCATGAGAGTATATTCCCTCTTCTCATATACTTCTCGATTTATTCCATTAATATATTATTGTTTTATTATATAAGTCTTCTGGAACATAAAGAGATGAGGGAGTACCTGACAGACCCATGCACAGGTGTCCTCATAGGAAATCATGTCATGTAAAAGATCTGGTACAGGTGTGTTTATTTGTGGGGAGGAAAGTGAGTGAGGGCCTGTAGAAGGGGTAGAGGCAGAAGAGTAGACATGTAGATAGGTAAACCGTTAGGAGCAGGGACATTAGGGCAGAAAAGAGGTAGGCACAGTGAAGGAAAAAAAGAGGAAAAAGAGAGAAGGGAAGAAGAAACATAAGAACAGATAGAATTGGAGTGGTAGGCAATACTTTTATATTCAGCATACACCTGCAGGTCTTGGTGTGTGCAGTAGGTGATGACATAGGCCATTGATAGGTCACTGGGAGTGGCCTAGTGAAATCACCTGTAAACTAAAAATAAGTTTTTTAATTGCTGGATTAGAGTTACCCCAATATATTTTTTTGGTTTTGAGGTTATGCAAAAGGCATTGTTTCTTCCTCCTCTCTTTTTTTTCTGTTTGTTATTTGTATATAGAAGGACTACTGATTTTCTTTGTTTATTTTATATCCATCTACTTTGCTGAAAATGTTTAACAGCTGTAGAAGTTTCCTGTGTAACGTTTATGGTCATTTATATATCATATTATATCATACTTTTCATATCATATAATAATAAATATTCTTTGATTTCTTCCATTCTAATTTGTTTACCCTTCATTACCTTCAGTTGTCTTATTGCTTCAGCTAAGACTTCAAGTATTATATTGAGTAGATATGAGAGGACTTGACAATCTTGTTACCAATTTCACTTTATTTAAAATAAGGTTTGCTTTGGACTTTCTGTATATTGTCTATGCCTTTAATATGTTGAGGTATATGCTTTGTAACTCTAATAACTCCAGGACTTTGATCATGAAGGGGTATTGGATTTTGTAAAACACATTTCCTTTTAATCTAGTGAGATTATCATGTGGTTTTTATTTTATACTTTATAGGGTAGATTTCATTTACTGATTCACATATGTTGAACTTTGTCTATATCTGTGGGATGATCTTTTTGATGTGTTCTTGACTTCTGTTTGTAAGCCCATTATTGAAGATTTTCAGATATATGTTCATAAGGGAAATTGGGCTGTAGGTTTCTTTCTTTGTTGGGTTTGATGTGGTTTGGGTACTTAGGATAACTGTAGCTTCATGAAATAATCTGGATAACATTTCTGTTTCCATTTTGTGGAACAGCTGAGGGACATTGGCATTAAATCTTCTTTCAAAGTATGGTACTATTTTTTTAAAAAAATATTTAGTGACAGTTTCTATCATATTAATGGGTTTAGGTTCATTTAAATGGATTATCTGATCTTGACTTAACATTCTTAGGTTGTATGTCTCTAGAGCATCCATTGGTTTTAGAGTTTTCAATTTGCTGGCATGGAAGTTTTTAAATATTTTATTATGATTCTCTATTTCCACTGTGTCTACTGTTATGTTCCTCTTTTAATTTCTAATTTTGTTGTTTTGGATATTTTCTATTTCTTTTAGTTTATTTTACTAAGGGTCTCTCAATCTTACTAATATTTATCAAATTATCAACTGTTACTTTTATTGATTTTCATATTATTTTAATGTGTACATAGTTTTTAATCATATTAATTTTCTCTTTACCCCTCCCATATCGTCCTTACCTCCAACTTTCATGTTTTTTTTCTTTCTGTTTAAAATTTCTATTCTATTTTTAAAGACAGAGTTTAGAATATATTCTTTCTATTTCATGATACTAAATACTTTTAACTATAAATAAAAAGCAACTTTGGGTTGCAAATTTAGATCAATTGTAAAATATTTGGTTTGCAGTGTCATTGCCCTGCTTATTGTTCTCAGCATCAGAGTAAGGAAGGGAGGAAAAGGAAAAAGAGAGAGAGAGGGAGAGAGAGAGAGAGAGAGAGAGAGAGAGAGAGAGAGAGATTTGGGCTTAATTTCTACTGTTATCTCTTATTAGCTTGAAATAATAAAACTTCAATTATTATATATTGAAAAACAAAATTGTATCCTAGAATATTTTCCCTAATAACTACCTAAAAGTCAATATTCTTTGCTTTTTTTTTTTGTATGTGTAATAGAAGATAATGTAAAAGAATGCACCCACTAGAGAAGATTAGAAAGAAAACAGATTAATTGACTTCACTCCAAAGCAAACAGTTGTCATGGCAGTAACAGAGAAATATGGACCAGAATAAGATGACTGGTGGCAAGGAGTGGGGGTATGAGTAGGCTCTAATTCAGTGGTGAGTGTATGATGCTTAACAAAATTTTCCAAAGAGTCATTCCTGCCATGAAAATGAGGGCAATCCTGATTGTTCAGTGTTCATTCTTGAGTGTTCCAGAAAGATGCCTTGCATACAGGTTTTTTTTATGAAAGTTTTGTCTGCTGTAAGAAGGGAGGAAGCTATTAAGTTACAATCCATTCTAGCAGGCCTTCTGTTCTTGTCCACTGACTGACCAGAACTGAGCTGTGGTTTTTCTATTTGGCCATGCTATCTATTCCAGCCTTGCATTGGGCATCCATTTCCTTTCTGGTATCTCAATTAATCTGTTACCATTCTATTTTCTTGTTCTGTGTCTATTACCCATTTTCCAGTAATCATACACAAATCTATTAAAAACATGCCTAGCACTGGCTTTAAAGAATCTATCCTGGGCAGTTTACCTAAGGCAAAACTACAGTAAAGTAACTGATTGTAAAAAATAACCTACATAGGTTCATTGTAGAAGCCAAGTGAGAATCTATTAAAATAAATAACATATTCAAAACACATGAGAAGAATAACACTAATTCTAAAACTACTAATTTGAGGATAAAATAACATGCCCTCTCCTTAATTAAACTATCTTGGGTAAGTGTTTACACATATGTAAATTTTTTAAACTTACAAAAGAAAGTATTTTTATCTGAATAGTAGAATTAAGTGTCCCATGCCTCCCAAGGCTTCTCCATTTCCTTAGAGCCTTATTTATACTGAACATCAACTGTCCAGAGTATCCAAATACAGAAAGGAACAAAGAATGGCAGTGATTATCTCCCAAAACACCAGGATTCTCTGCTTGACAAAGTATGCCTTCTCTTTATTTTAGTATGCTAAGATTAACAGCCCAGAAGCTAGCAAGCTGGGAGGATCATCCTAATCCCCTTTCTCTAAAATTTCATTTTTTAAAAATATTTTAATTTAGTTTCTAATATATTTTGCCATAAGGCATGTATTGGTGAAGGGTGTTTCTGAAAGCAACACTTGTAAATAGCCAATCTGGGGCTGGATAGATGGCTCAGTGGTTAAGAGCACTGACTGCTCTTCCAGAGGTCCTGAGTTCAATTCCCAACAACCACATGATGGCTCACAACCATCTGTAACAGAATCTGACAGCCTCTTCTGGAATGTCTGAGGAAAGTGACAGTGTACTGAGTACATATATACAGTAAATAGCCAACCCATCAATGTCAACTAAAATAATGCTAATAAGTAAAGTAACACTAACTCCTACAGCTGCATGAGTCATACTTTGTAGTAAAGTTCTGGGATCCATGCCAGAAAATTAGTCAGCTAATATTTTAGCAATATCAGAGGCATCACCAGATGGAAATTGCTTTTTGAATGTGTGCAGCTGCAGCACTTGGTATAGTAATTGTTCAATCTCTACTCTAATAGTAGAATTTCCTTTCAAATATAGTTGAATCTTCTTTTAAAAAAGAATGAAAATGTTTTTTAAAATTTTACCAGAAGTGATTGAGCCATTTTGATTGATAATTGAAAAGATCTAAAAAGATCAGGATTTTAACTATTTAGGATATGCTGTAGATAGACAGTATGTGTGTCCACAAAAATTGCCATTAAAAACACATATGCATATGTGTTTTTACATATGCATATGTAGCAGAGGATGGCTTTGGGCTAATATCCACTTATCAGTGAGTGAATTTCATGTTTGTTCTTTTGTGATTGGGTTACATCACTTAGGATGATATTTTCTAGTTCTATCTATTTGCCTAAGAATTTTATAAAGTCATTGTTTTTAATAACTGAGTAGTACTTTACTGTGTAAGAGAAATAATTGAAGGAGCTGAAGGGGTTTGAAACTGCATAGGAAGAACAATATCAACCAACAATACACCCTATAACTTCCAGGGACTAAACCACCAACCAAAGAGTACACATGGAGTGACCTATTACTCCGGCTGCATATATAGCAGAGGATAGCTTTGCTGGGCATCAATGGGAGAAGAGAGCCTTGGTCCTGTGAAGGCTCAATGCCCCAGTATAGGGAAATGCTAGGGTGGGGAGATGGAAGTAGGTGGGGAGCACCCTTATAGAAGGAGGGGGAAGGGGCATGTGATAGAGGGAATAACATTTGAAATGTAAATAACTAAAATATCCAATAAAAGGAAAAAAATAAAAAGGAAAAATAAATATTTTTTCAAATTTTACCAGAAGTGATTGAGCCATTTTAATTGATAATAGTTCCTGAAAAGATCCAAAAAGATCGGGATTTTAACTATTTAGGATATACTGTAGATAGCCAGTATGTGTGTCCACAAAAATTACTGTTAAAAACACATTTTTTGCCTGGAAGTGGTGGCGCAAGCCTTTAATCCCAGCACTTGGGAGACAGAGGCAGGCAGATTTCTGAGTTCGAGGCCAGCCCGGTTTACAGAGTGAGCTCCACGACAGTCAGGACTACACAGAGAAACCCTGCCTCGAAAAGCAAAACAAAGTAAAACAAAACACAACACAACAACAACAAAAAAACAAAACACATTCTTTTTTGAATTGGATATTTTATTTATTTACATTTTATTCATATTTTAACATATATGAATTTCATTTAAAATATATTGTTAATATTTAATGTATATAATTTTATTTACTGTATATAATGTATACACAAATTTATATAGATTATATTCAGTGCTTTAATTTATAGCAATTGCATATAATCTGTTTATAAATTACATAATAAAATTTAATGCATATGACTCATATTTACTGAATATAATATATTAACTTATGTAAATTATATTCACTGAATACAATTTATATTCAATTTATATAACATATGTGAGTTTATGTAATTTAAATTTGAGGCCTCATCCATTCTGGGGTTGTCTTTTTACTAATGCTAATAATATTTTGAGCTACCCCTTCCCCACTTACTCATACCTCTCACCCATGCATCTGTTAGCAACTCTGATATAAAATCAATTGGTCACCACATTGGTCTTTGTTTCAATCACGGTTTTGGTGTATCATGCAGCCTTTTTTGGAGTGAGGAAACATATGGATGGTGTCATCCTCAGAAAAGACTCGGACACAGCATGATTGCCTTTGTCTTTTTTTTAAAACTACTAATTTTGCTATTTAAAAACTTTCCAAACAAATGGACATAAAAATACTAGTTCACAGTGTTGAATGAACATTTTAATTTACAAGTGATAGGGGTAGCATATGACAATGATTGCTTTGTTGTTTTGCTATTCTAAAAGATATCAGATTAGAAAAGAACAAGTAGGAACATTTAGAAATGCACTATTGCATATTTTCATCCTATAATAAATGTAATAATCATAATTATTGTTTTATTACTAATACTAATATTAATGCCATTTACTATCATTTTACTTTTAGAGAAAAAACCTCCTTGTTGCTTACTGATACTGTGTTCCAAAAACATGTTTGAACACTTGGTCCCTGCCTAGTGATGCATTTTAGGAAGGTTGTAGAAATTTTAGGGCTTGGATCCTCACTATAAAAAGTAGGTCCCATTTGTACAGTATTTGAGATTTTATAGACCAGCCTACTCCTGTTCATTGTATACTTTTTGAGTTTGTGTGAAATGTGACTAGCCAGACTCTTGTTTCTGTTGCCATGTTGCCATGCCTTCCTTGCCTGATGTAATGTCTTCACTGTGATAATGTACTGTATTCTGGAACTATGAACTAAAATAAACATTTCCTCTCTCAACTTACTAGATGTTTGGGTGAGAGGTATGGGTGAGAGGGGAAGGGGTAACTAAAAATGAGGGTATTTTCTCAAAGCAATAAAAACATGAACAAGACAGAGTGCAGCTTTATATATGTTATAAATATGCTGTCTTTTCATGGAAATCTAAAACACAATGGACTATTTGGTTTTCCAAAGACCATTCTATGAACTTGGTGAGCAGAACAACACCCCAACAACACTAAAAATGTTCATATTGTAATCCCTGGAAATATGAGTACATAAAATTCCAAGACAAAATGGAATTTACGGTGTTATTCAAGTTACACAAACTCTAAGACAAGATAGTTATCCTACATTATACACAACAAATCCTAGGTGATACTAATTACTAAGACATTATACAGGCTTCATTATGTCAGAAGTAGTGGAAAGGCCATGGACAAGAACTCTATTCCACATTGCATTAGGACCTCAACACAAGCATTTATAAGTTAAATGTATCTATAACATGCAGTTTAAATATACTATTCACTGAAATTGAAAAAGAGATCTAGTTTTTAGAGAAACAGAAGGTGCCATGTAAGCTGCCAAGGGAGGAATGCAGTTGATAATCCTTACCCAAATCTTACACTAATGAGCTACATAAATCACCAAAATGGCAAGATATTTCTAAAAGTTGAATAATTCCATGCATATCTTGGGAGTAACCAACATCTAAGTAGATTTATAGTCAACTGGGAGGAAACTATATGTGACACAAGAAACCAAACTAACTACCCAGTGTTATTGACATCATGAATTTTAGAGAAGAACCTACAACCACTATTTTACCAGACCAGCATAATCCTTAAATGCATTCTAAAGTATATACTTATACCCACAGATAATTGTGGATCTCACTTCTTATCTAAGAAGCTATTCTTTACAGTAGTCAGAAACCATTACAGTAAATAATGTTAGTCAAAATGCACATATCAACTTATTGTGGGGTCACAAATTCCAGTAGATACATCTACAATTACTCCTGTACCTAGTCCTTTAAGAAAATCTTGAAAAATGTCACTGAAAGATTTTAAGAGACAAAAGACCTGAAGTATTCTATGAGGTTGTGTCTCCTGGAAATAAAAGAGAAATTACACCATGATTTCTCAACAACATGACAACCCAAACCAGACCTGAATAATGATAAAAACAATGAGCATTATAATATGTAATGGAAAAATCTAGCAGGACCTCATCCCTAGACAAGAACTATAGGCAAATATGATTGTCAATATGAAAGGAGTTAGGTATGAGCATTCAATTAATTATCCAATATAAAGCTGTCATCATTGAAAAAAATCCAACAATGAAATGAGAATATTATATTTATATGTTTATGGATACTTAGAGAGAGATAGAATGAGAGAAGAGGAGAGAGAGAGAGAGAGAGAGAGAGAGAGAGAGAGAGAGAGAGAGAAAGAGAGAGAGAGAATATGGATAATCAAAGAAATAGAGGCTAGAGGCCATGAAATTTATACAGAGTGAGAGGGAAAATAGAATGGGTTGTAGGCAGAAAAAGGGAGAGTGGAAATAATGTAATTTTATTTTAATTAAAATTTCAAAAATATTTAAAAATAGAGAGGACAAAATTTAAATGATAAAGTACATTGAAGAAACTTGAGCATTCATTTAAAATAGTTTAATACTGCTTCAGTGATTATTCCAAATTTACCATGCAAATATGTTTCTCATGTAAGCAAAAGTGATGGTGCTATAAATGGATTTTATGAATATCTTTATATATGTTTGTTATTAAATAAAATATAAAACTTATATAGAGAAACAGAGGATATAATCTCATCACCCCTACAGCAAAATGAGAGACAGAAACAAAAAAAATCAGTAGGAAGTACATGGGCCAGCTAGCCTAGAGAACATAACACAATGATGGTAAACAACAGAAAAACTCTCTCTGTCTCTTACTCTCTCTCTCTCTCTCTCTCTCTCTCTCTCTTTCTCTCTCTCTCTCTCTCTCTCTCTCTCTCTCTCACACACACACACACACACTCATAAACTCACAAGTGCACATATTCACAAACACATAGTGGCATAGAGCCTCACATACAGAGAGAATGGAATGCATGAACCTTTTTTCAGCTCAATTTTCCCTCTCTGATAAAGCCACATATGTGTGGCAGGAAAAACAGACATGCAGAAACTAAAAACAAACCAAAAACCAAAACCAAAACAAAACCGGTCAAGTTTAGCAAATGAAAAAAATGAATGACAGCTGAAACCTACAATCAAGTATATTCTGTATTATGTTAATATAGAAGTTTTATTGAGAAATGTGTCACCCAATGTTTATATACTTGAGATTTTTAGTCCACAGTTGGTGGCTCTCTTTGGGAAGAATATGGAAATTTTGAGAACTTCACCTCTACTGGAGTAAGAATGTCACTGGGGTCAGGCTTTATATCTCTGTGGTTTCTATCTATTTACAATTTGTTCTTTTAATTTGGCTTATGACATGGGTCAGTTAAAACTAAAATTACGGCTATTGTAAATCATCCCTGAAATGGCACAGAGCAACAAGAACTGTATACAAGGCACACACAAAAAAGTTAATCCTCCCTGCGAAATGAAAATCCAGGAGAATATAGGCCATTGTGTAATGAAATTCAAGGCTCTCATAGTTCTCTTGGCTATCTCCACAGAGCCTCTGTCTTTCTCCAGCTATGGTCTGACTTCCACATTGGAAAGTGCCTTTGTCCTTTAATATGTCCTTTCTTCTTTCATTACTATCCACATGTCTATTGATACCATTGCCCAGGCACACAAAATCCTCAAAATTCCAGCAATTTCCACTAATCCTGATGACTTTGTATAACCCTCTTTATCTCCACAAAGCCCAATTCTACATACTGTCTTGTTAATCCTCACAATTAAGTTTTAGTGCATGAAACATGGGGATATTCTCAAGTATTTAAGTCTACAATATATTTCATCAGATTTCTGTTTTTCTCTATTTTCTATTGATTTTACAAAATTATCAAGCATGTTGGTTCTGAAAGGAGATGAGGCAGTGAGCAAAAACTCTTCACTTTAGAGTAAAATTGTCACTCAACATATTTTAACAATTATTTTATAATGACTTGAATATTTAAATGTCAATTTGAGGTAAAAGAGTCTAGAGATTACAAGGGTTTACACATCAACTTAAGAATCTATGATACCATCATGATTAACAATTAGTTGTGGAGAGCTAGTGGTCTTATGTAAAGATTATTTTTGTTATTTTACTTCATATTTTGATAACATGTGTCTTCAGAGAACAGCATTTTATACCTATTCAGCATTCATTCATTCAGCAACTTAAGTTTTTATCATTTTATGGTATTTGTATGAATGTTTTTCTTGCATGTATGTATGAGTATTTTATCTATGGTTGTTGCCTATGGATACCAAAAGTGAGTTTTGGATGCCTTGGAACTAAAGTTAGAAATTATTATGTGGGTTCTGAGAATCAAGCCCAGATTTTCTGGAAGTACAATCAGTAGTTTTAACCGTTGATCACTGTTTTCATACCTTCAACTCCATTTATAAAACACATTTTAAACATAGATTACAAATTAAATGATTTCCATGACATTTTTCACACACCTTAGTTTTACTTAATCCTCACATTCTGTCCCTTCTCCATCATAATTTTAACTGCTTTTTCATTTTTTATATAACTAGGCTCAAACACATAAGAATTCCATTGAAGGGCTTTCTATCATGCAAGTCCATATTTTTTTTCTGTTGAAGCCTAATACTATATCATGATGTGTAAGAATGTCAAAGCAATCCATGGATGTAAGCAGGGTAACTGACATTTCAGTCTGCTGCCTTACAGACCTTATTATGTCTGTGGAGCTTAAACGCAAGACACAGTCAAATAACTGGTCTCCCACCTTGTCTGTCCTTGCTATATCTACCTTTTATGATAAAGTACTGAACTGAACTTACCTAAAAATCAAGAGATCTCACCAAGTATATCCATAATCAACAGTTGAACTCAGTCAGCTAAATGGTTTGCTACAACTTCCAATGCTATAAGATTATTAAATTCTAGTATCAACACTCTGATATTATAATACAATGGTCTTTTTTTACTTTTATTTTTTATTGGATATTTTATTTATTCACATTTCAGATGCCATCCCTTTTCCACATTTCCCCTGGCTAGAACCCCCTATTCTATCCCCCTTTCTCCTGTTTGCTTTTATACCATTTTAATTCCATGCATGTATTAAGGACAGTTCTAGGATGAGAGTCTAGCATTACAATAGATGCAAATAGTCAAGGAATAAGCAAGACAATAAGCACAAATAGTCAAAGAAAAAGAAAGATATTAAACCCTATTACACGAACACTCCCATGATCACTGTTTCTAAGGGCTTATCAGGATGACCAAAATATCTGAATCTATTTCCCTGTCCTACCACAAAGTCGTTTTCATGTCTGAAGCCTACTTCCTTATTCTAGCCTAAAATTTAGATTCCTGAGTAAAATTCCTTTATATTCTAGCCTAAGATTTAGATTTCTACCTGAAATTATTTCTTTTTCTAGCCTAATGTCAGATTCCTAACTGAAGCCTACTTCCTTGCACTTGGCCAATGTCATATTCCTGTCAAGCAGTCCATTTCCTTGACATTGATCCATGTCAGATTCTTACCATGTAGCCCCAAAGGCTCTCTGCCTCTCTCCTCTTTTTATTTCATTAACAAGACTGAGATGATCTTTGTCTTTCTGACAAGAATGCCTTCCTTACCCATTATGGAATATGCATTATCTAAAGCAATGTAGTTATGTCTTAGGTTGGTAAGGCTCTGTGCAGAATATTACCAGTCCTTGGCTTGCCAGCCTGTTAATTTAATGACTCTGTCTGGGGGTCCATTTTCAAGTTCAGGCTATGTACTTTGGTTGCCAACATGTTGATGTTGTTAAAGAGAAGCTTTAACATGGTGGGTAGGAATAAAAGTATTCCCAGGACAAAAAGGGTTAGTGTGATCAAGCTATATATGCCATTCTTGAAGCATGGTGAAAATGGAAATACTGACCTCAGGTCATGGGTAGTTTTATCTGCAGTTTCTACCACATATACTCTCAACATAGCAGCATACTTGAAATCCATAGGTTCACTATGTAATGTTAAAACATCCAGAGAGGTGTGAGAATTGTGCCAAATACATTGCAAGGGACTTTAAACTTCTTCCTAATTATAATGATGACCACTGTAAATCTTATAACTAACATGAATCCAATGGTATTTGGTATGACACTCAAGATGGCTCCTTACCTTAAATTTTGAACCTTCTTCCAATAATTTGAATAGAACATACAGCATTAAGCCATTGTTCCAAATGTCTATCTAATTTTTCTTGTATATTCAACACATTAGTAACATTTTTTGCTAAATGATTAAGAAAAGTAGCTGTCTTAACTTCTTGTGTCACAGCAATTGCAGAAGGAGTGATGTCAGTAATTAATGTAATTAAGCTGTTGTACCAGCAATAATCAAGCCCACTACCCTCTTGCTTCCGCTTAAAGCCTGACTTACTTCTTCCAGTACTTGCAAGCTATTTTTAGAATACCAAGGTTCTGTGATACTTAGGGCACTGAAACAATAGCTGGTTGATAGACCTCCATAACTGACTTGCCGAATTTGAAAATACAAACATAATTTGGTTGTATACAATCAATGCAACATACATTGAATACTGTAGAAGAAACAGACAGATTTTTAACTTGAAAATTAAAAGAGCCTTAACACATGTGCTAACACCTGTTTGAAATCCAGATCCTTCCCCAACTTTATCTCTTGCTAACAACATCGTAGAGGACTGCAACTAATTTTCATATTTGTCTCTGAAAATGTTCAGAATCAGACTTCCCAATGAAGACTATTATGTTCAATATAGGATTGATTTCTACAACAGTACATGATTTAATGATTGAGTCTAAATAACTGGTCACCTTTAAGAACAATACAAGAGTCATTATAACTTCTCTTTTTGATTCTCTGTTCCACAAGGTCTAAAAACTTGATGCAAGTCAGCTTGTCCCATCAGGGTTATAGGTATGCAATGGTGGGCCAGGAACATATGTCCAATACAGCTTCCCAGTCATCATTGTCAGGGCACTCAGCAAGCTCACAGATCAACATCTTTCTTTTTCCTGGCATTAGCATGTCTCACCCATTGCTCTGGTGGTCAGCATGCTCCTTCAGCATCCTGCAGAAAACACAAACATGCTCTCTTCCCATATTTAATACCTGATTGGCATCATGCCTTTTGCCAGTAAGTGGATCCTTCTCTTTCACCTATGCATAAGTATGCCTAGTTGTAGAGTGCCATAGACACTTAGCAGAAAGTTTCTTGGCATCCAATTTTTAAAAATAAATTTAAAATAAAAAAATAAAAAGAACATGGTTAAAATAAAATTGAGGTGTATGGGGATATATCTTCTCCATTTTTAATTTTATAAAGATATTGTTTTAAATTTCCATTTGCCTATTCTAGTCTCTTGTCCTTGACAATCATGAGAAATCACCATAATAATGGTTAAATTGGTGTAAAAAAGTCTCAAATGTTAGACTGTGATAGCCAGTTCCATTATCTGTTTTTGTTTGTTTGTTTGCTTGCTTGCTTGTTTTTCTTTTTTTTATTATGGGGACTTTATTTACCTACATATCAGATGTTATTCCCTTTCCCCATTCCCACCCTCTAGAGACCCCTTAGCCCATCCTCCCTCCTGCTATTTCTATGAAGGTGTGCCCCACCCAACCACATGCTTCCACCTCCTCACCCTCAAATTCCCACTCTCTGCAGGATTCAGCCTTCAAAAGACCAAGGCCCTCCTCTCCCAACGATGCGCCAAAAGTCTATTTTCTACATATACAGCTAGAGACATGGATCCCTCCATGTGTGTTTACAGACTAGCAGTTTCGACTCTGGGAGTTCTGGTTGGTTGTTATTGTCACTCTCCCCATGGTGCTCTAAGCCCTTTCAACTTTTTTGGTCTTCTTTCTAATTCCTCCACTGAGGACCTTGTGATCAGTTTGTTGGTTAGCTGTGAGCATCCACCTCTGTATGTCAGGCTCAAGCAGTGCCTCTCAGGAAACATGTATATAAGGCTCCTGTCAGCATGCACTTCTGGACATCCACAACAGTGTTTGCATATGGTGATTGCATCTGGGAGGGATCTCCAGGTAGAACAGTCTCTGGATGGTCTCTCGTTCAGTTTCTGCCCCACACATTGGCTCTTGTTTGCTCCAGTGTGTATTTTGTTATTCCTTCTAAGAAGGACCAAAGCATCCACACTTTAGTCTGTATTTTTCTTGGGCTTCACATGGTCTGTGAGTTATGTCTTGGGTACTTTGAGATTTTGGGCTAATATCCACTTATGGTATAAGTGCATACCATGTGTATTCTTTTCTGATTGGATTACCTCACTCAGGATGATATTTTCTAGTTCCATCCATTTACCTAGGAATTTCATGAATTCATTGATTTAAATAGAAGTATAGTACTCCATTGTGTAAATGTACCTCACTTTTTGTATCCATTCCTCTGTTGAAGGACATCTGGGTTCTTTCCAGCTTCTGGATATTATAAATAAGGCTGCTATGAACATAGTGGAGCATGTGTCCTTGTTATATGTAGGAGCATCTTCTGGGTATATACCCAAGAGTGGTATAGCTGGGTCCTCAGGTAACGTTATGTCTAATTTTCTGAGGAACCACCAGACTGATTTCTAAAGTGGTTATACCAGCTTACACTCCCACCAACAATGGAGGAATGTTTGTTTTTCTCTATATCCTGGCCAGCATCTGCTGTCATCTGAGTTTTTAATCATAGCCATTTTGACTGGTGTGAGGTGGAATTTCAGGGTTTGTTTTGATTTGCATTTTCCTGTTGATTAAAGATGTTGATTATTTGTTTAGGTGCTTCATGGCCATTCAATATTATTCAGTTGAAAAGTTTTTGTTGCGCTCTGTACCCCATTGTTAATAGGGTTATTTTATTGTCTGTAGTCTTAATGTCCTGAGTTCATTGTAAATTTCTGATATTAGCCCTCTATCAGATGTAGGATTAGTAAAGATCATTTTCCAATCTGTTGGTTGGATTTTGTCCTATTGACAGTGTCCCTTACCTTACAGAAGCTTTGCAATTTTATGATGTTCCATTTGTCAATTCTTGATTTTAGAGTATAAACCATTGGTGTCCTGTTGAGGAACTTTTATCCTGCACCCATGTATTCGAGGCTCTTCCTCACTTTCTCTTCTATTAGTTTAATTGGTCTGGTTCTTGATCCACTTGGACTTGAATTTTGTTCAAGAGATAAGAATGGATCAATTTGCATTTTTCTACATACTGACTTCTGGTTCAATCAGCATCACATGTTGAAAATGTTATATTTTTTCCACTGAATTGTTTTAACTCCTTTGTCAAAGATCAAGTGACTATAGATATGTGGGTTTATTTCTGGGTCTTTGATTCTATTCCACTGATCTTCTTGCCTATCTCTGTACCAATACCATGCAGTTTTTTCACTACTACTCTGTATTACAGCTTGAGGTGAGGGATGGTGATTCCCCCAGATATTCTTTTATTGTTGAGAATAATTTTAGCTATCCTGGGTTTTTTGTTATTTTAAATGAATTTAAGAATTACTCTTTCTAACTCTGTAAAGAATTGAGTTGGAATTTTGATGGAGATTGCATTTAATCTGTAGAAAAAAGTGGACATTTTTTTTATATTAATCTTGCCAATCAGTGAGGATGCAAGATCTTTCCATCTTCTGAGATATTCTTTGACTTCAATAACTTGAAGTTCTTCTCATACAGATTTGTCACTTGCTTGGTTAGATTCACACAGAGGTATTTTGTGACAATTGGGAAGGGTGTCATTTTCTTAATTTCATTCTCAGCCTGCTTATCCTTTAAGTAGAGAAAGGCTACTGATTTGTTTGAGTTAATTTTATATCCAGCCACTTTGCTGAAGTTGTATATCACAGTTAGGAATTCTCTGGTGGAAGTTTTGAGGTCACTTAAGTATACTATTATATCATCTGCAAATAGTGATATTTTAACTTCTTCCTTTCCAATTTGTATACTTTTGGCCTCCTTTTCTTGTCTAATTGCTCTGGCTAGGATTTCAAGAACTATATTGAAGAGATAGGGAGAGAGTAGACAGCCTTGTCTAGACCCTGATTTTAGTGGGATTGCTTCAAGTTTCTCTCCATTCAGTTTGATGTTGGCTACTGGTTTTCTGTATATTGCTTTTACTATGTTTAGGTATGGGCCTTGAATTCCTGTTCTTTCCAAGACTTTTCCATGAAGAATTATGAAAGAAGTGTCAAATGCTTTCTCAACATCTAGTGAGTTGATCATGTTATTTTTTTCCTATGAGTTTGTTTGTATAGTGGATTACATCGATGGATTTCCATATGTTGAACTATCCTTGTGTGGGTCCTTTGTTCTAGAGGGTGTCCCATGACTTCCCAGTCTCCCGACTGGGGATAGGGCGAGAGCAGGGAGGACTGGCTACTGTCTCTACACTGCCTCCAGCCTGCATTTCCACTGTCTGTAGGTCTCAGGCCTGGCCTGATGTGGGAGGTTGAGGCCAAAGGACACAGAAGGGGAGCAGGAGGGGAGATTGCCTGACCCTGCTGCTGCCTCTGGCGCCCTGTCGCTGATCAGTCTCTCCCAGGTGTTGCTCTGGTCTCTCCGTGCTGAGCTGGTCCAGGCCCCGGCAGGGCCGATAAGGAGCCCGCTAGCTGGCAGGGAGGCAGTTTGGTGTCCCAGGCAGGTTTCGGGAGAGCGGAGCTCTTCCCAAGTGTTACAGCTCTTGTGAGAAAAACTCTCGGACACAAGGATGATTCTTGAGCACTTTTCCTAAATAGAGCCCTTATATACGGTTTTGGGGTGGGTTAGGGTCTGACAGCAGACAATGTCTATTGGCTTGGTCTGAGAGCTTGGAGATACCTCATCTGCATGCGGGAGAGCCTGAGAGGTTTTGACTGATGGTCAAAAACCTCTCTGTGGGAGAGGTTGTTGGAGGACTGAAGCTAAGTGAAAAGAACCAGGGCCTGGGATCAGAGTTGAACTCCTGCCGACTGATAAAGGTTCCAGGGTTCGAAATTCATGCTCAACCAAACACCCAGCTGCTTCTCACAGCCCATTGCCCTACATCCCTGCATTCCTGGGATAAAGCCTACTTGATCATGGTTGATGATTGTTTAGGTGTTTTCTTGGATTCGGTGTGTGAAGATTTTATTGAGTATTTTTATATCGATATTCATAAGGGAGATTGGTCTGAAGTTTTCTTTCTTTGTTGGGTCTTTGTGAGGTTTAGGTATGAGCCTGATTGTAGCTTCATAGAACAAATTGGGTAGGGTTCCTTCTGTTTCTATTTTGTGGAATAGTTTGAAGAAAATTGGTTTTAGGTCTTCCTTGAAGGTTTGATAGAATTCTGCACTAAAACCATCTGGTCCTAGGCATTTTTTGTAGGGAAACTTTTATTGACTGCTACTATCTTCATAGTCGTTATAAGACTATTTAGATGGTTTATCTGATCCTGATGTAACTTTGGTGTCTAATATCTTTCTAGAAATTGTCCTTTTCATCCAGATTTTCTAGTCTGGTTAAGTATAGCCATTTGTAATAGTTTCTGATGATTTTTTTTTATTTCCCCAGTTTCTGTTGTTATGTCTCCCTTTTCATTCTTATTTTATTAATTTGGATATTGTCTCTCTACCCTCTGATTAGTCTGCCTAAAGGTTTATTTATATTGTTGATTTTCTCAAAGAACCAGCTGCTGGCTTTGTTGATTCTTTGTATAGTTTTTGTTTGTTTGTTTGTTTGTTTCTACTTGGTTGATTTCAGCCCGAGTTTGATTATTTCCTGCTGTCTAATCCTCTCGGATACATTTGTTTCTCTTTGTTCTAGAGCTTTCAGGTGTGCTTTCAAGCTCCTAGTGTATGCTCTGTCCAGTTTCTTTTTGTAGCCATTTAGAGCATTGAGTTTTCCTCTTAGCATTGCTTTCATGGAGTCCCAGAAGTTTGGTATAATGTGTCCTCACTTTCATTAAATTCCAAAAAGTCTTTAATTTCTTTTTTTTTTATTTCTCCTCTGACCAAGTTATCATTGAGTAGAGCATTGTTCAGTTTCCATGAGTATGTGGGCTTTTCATTGATATTATCATTATTGAAAACCATCTTTAATCTGTGGTTATCTAATAAGATGCATGGGATTATTTCAATTTTTTTGTCTGTTGAGGCCTGTTTGTGACCAATTATATGGTCAGTTTTTGAGAATGTACCATGAGGTACTGAGACGAAGTCATATTCTTTTCTTTTTTTTGGATGAAATATTCTAGAATATCTGCTAATCCATTTTGTTTATAACTTCTCTTAGTTTTACTGTGTCTCTGTTTAGTTTCTGTCGCCATGATCTGTCCATTAATGAGAGTGGGGTGTTGAAATCTCCATTATTATGTGTGTCACAATGTGTGCTTTGAGCTTTCATAAAATTTCTTTTATGAATATGGATGCCCTTGCATTTGTTGCATAGATGTTCAGAATTCAAAGTTCATCTTGGTTGATTTTTCCTTTGATGCGTATGAAGTATCCATTCTTATCTCTCCTGATAACTTGTGGTTGAAATTTAATTTTATTCTATATTAGAATGGCTACTCCAGCTTGTTTCTTGGGACCATTTACTTGGAAAATTGTTTTCTAGACTTTTATTCTGAGGTAGTGTCTGTCTTTGTCACTGAGGTGTGTTTCCTATATGCAGCAAAATGTTGGGTCCTTTTTATGCTACCAATATAGTCGTATGACCAAACTGCCTTCAGAGTACATAGTTTGCAGTGTATAATCAGAGTCTGATCTTTGTGTTTCTTAGAATACACTAGAAGCAAAGGCCCAATTTTCCATGTGGTTTGATGTTCAAACATTGCTAGATATGTAGGGTAGCAGAGATGTTAACTTGTTGTTTTATCTGATGCTCAATATTATTTTATTTTCCCACTCATGTAGAAATCCTTTTGCTTCAATTCAATGTGAAACATCACTTTATCTCATTAGTGCTTCATCTTTGGAGAGTGTCTGTTTTGCAAGTTCCTATCAGTGAGCCTATATATAGATTATCTAATAGCATATTTACAGTAAATCTTATTCACTGCTCTTTAGCCATAGAGTAGATACATACATGGGTTGAAGAGATAGCTTAGTAGATAAGATTATTTGCTGTTTAAGATTGAAGACCTAAGTTCACATCCTGTGATTCATGTAAAAATACAGGCTACTAATGCAGTCCTGACATCTTCTTAGGGTCCGACAAACACACAAGCAAAGATACCAGCATACAAGCGTGTCTTTATTACACATACACTAAAAAACCTCACACCACACAGAGTACATACATTCAAAAGAAACTATAGGGAAGTAAAGCACAGAGATGTAGAGATGGATTAACAGTTAAGAGTGCTTGTACTTGCAAAAGATGTTTCTGTATCAAGCATACAAGCCAGACAACTCAGAGCTGTAATTCCAGCTTTAGGGAATTTGATACTCTCTTCTGGCCTGCACATGCATTGACACACACTAGTATCCATACATATATCATATACATAAACAACAATGAAATCTGTACATGTATGTGCCATAAAAGTTATACATATGTATATACATACATATATATATGAGATAGAGATAGATTATATATACATATATATATACATATATATGTGTATATATATATATATATGCCATATGTATATATACACACATATGTATATATACATCCTTATGCCTTTCCCCTTCATATTCATACAAAATTATACTCTATTGTGGTCATGAAAAGTAATATAATAGGCAAAACAGGAGGCATATGAACATAGTTGAGTGATGAACAATGTAATTTTCAAGCACTCCCATTTGTGTCTCCTCCGGTTAAGACTACTCTGAGGGAGGAAGCTGACAAGAATTGTAACTTGATTTAAATTCAGCAGAGAAAGAACAAATCTACATAAAGCTAAATCTTGTATAAGAATACAAATAAGCACAAAGATTATCCCTTCTTCTTGGGTTTTCACTCCATGTGTGTCCTGCAGAGAAGTTCTGATATAAAATATTGACAAATGCCATTTCAGTTATCTATCTTTTTCATTATGTTATTTTTCTATTGTGAAAGTGCATTTTACTTATTCGGTAACTTGAAACATCTATAATCATTTTTTAAATAAGAAATTCAAGAGAAAAATTTTTTTGGATAAAACTAGTAAAGTACGAGTAATTTTTTTCCTCATTTACTACTTTACATGGCTCAAATAATGGGGCATCCAAAATTATTCCATGAAAATTGTACTTCATGGCAAGATACTAAAGAAAGTTAGTTTCATTAATTACTTAAAAATATTAATCAGTTGGTTCCTGGTTGGTGTGTGTGTGTGTGTGTGTGTGTGTGTGTGTGTGTATTTAAAGGTGTTCTTGCTGTTGTGTGAGCACAAGCATGTAGACCAGAGTTCAGTATTAGTTTTAATCCTCTGTCTTTCTCCAACTTATTTGTGGAAACAAAGTATCTCATAGAACCTAGAATTTGACATTTGAGCTATAATGCTCTCTTAGAGTCATTTCGTTCTTATAGAATCTGAACACAGAATTCTGGTGTTGCAAGACTCCTTCATAGTCTCATTTCAACAACTCCTCATAGACTCTTTGGCATCTGCATGAATATCTAAGAAGCCAAACCTACTGCATTGTGGAAATGGCCTCCAATTTTTTTTAAAAAAAGAACCTCAGAACTTGACCTGCAGTTGAATCCAGGCTGTGCCTCACAGCTTGTCCTGGGTCCATACTCAGAGTGACTCCCTAGCTACTTCCTAGCAACAGTTAATCAAAGACTAGTCTTTTTAATTCAGATGTACTTTCAGATCATTTGAGATTGTTCAAAGTCTTGCTTTAGAGCACCCACCAGTCAGCTTATAATAGTCATTCAATTAGATGATTGCCAGGATGGACACCCCTTCACTAGCTCTTATTTCCTTGTCTTGAAGAGTGTTTAGGGCTGCTTCACCAAACCATCCTGTAGGTTGGTGCTGAGTCAGCCCAAACTTGAGTTTGTAATAAAAAGACACTAATGTGATTGCATCAAAGTCAGCACCTGGTTTGCCTTTTGGGCTCACAAACAAGGCACAGCAGTTCATATTTCATAAGAGAGGAGGAATTATATCAGTGAAATGAAGGAAGGTCTCATGTCTTTTCAAGTATTCAAAAGATTCTGAATTAGAACCAAACTAGAGAGGAACTGAATTAAGCCTAAACCTCGTATCTGAGAAATTCTATCTCAAACACATAGGCAATGAAGTAGAATAAGTGATATCCTGCTCTAGCATCTGCATGTGTTTGCACATGTCTATTCTACACAAATTCACATGGATACACCATACATATACATCACAATACAATATAGAAGTAATAAAATGTTTTAGAAGATTCCTTAAAGTAATCTTTATTCAATGCTCAAATTAAATATATCTTATCAACAATATTTGTAACTCATTATGCCCAAGAATGTGTGTTAAGTCAGATAAACTATTTAAAAACTAAGACCTCAGAATAATGTGGTTAAAATACAGGATGGTTTCTCTGCATGCCAAAGTAGTTTATCTGTGATGAACACTCAGCTTGAATTCATGAAATTTTAGGGCATTAGGTATTTTCCAATATAGTGGCCTCTATATCATTTAAGTTTATGTTGTTAGAAAGGTAGATAAATTACTCTCTGTCTAAGAATACCATAGAGAGGAACAAATGTCAAAACCTAAGAAGAGAGGCCTTTCTTGTGGTAACTCCTTGGCCTGGGCATAGGGCAGTAGAATGTTAATATCTGTCCTTTAAACTCAATAACTATGCTGAATGCTAAAGGTTCTGGCTTCTTAAAAAAAAACTAAAACTCTTCATGCTTATTCTGAGGTTAAAAACTACTGGCTTGGGTAATAAATACCTATAGCTTAATGGCTGGTAATTTTAAAAGAGGTCTTTTTGATCATTTCTCAACTGTAATTTTAGGGCACAGGCTCTGAAACTGGGAGTTTATTTAACTCATTGTTAGCTAGAGAAAATTACTGGCAGGAATAAAAATGACATTTAGAAAGAGAATTCTATTATTTATTTCTAAGAGAAAAGAAAAAAGGGGAAAACCTATTAAGCTATCTAAATCTCTCTACTCTGAGTTCTCTGAGTTCCTATTTGTTCTTAATTGTTCTTAGTCATTCGTGGTTCTTAATTCTTACAAACTTTCTTAGAATAAATGACCACATGTTATCTAGTTGAAAAGTTTATCATGAGTTTAAACATAAATTCAAATCATAAATTGAATAAGAAGTTTACAACAGAGACATTTACTTGTGTCTCTATGACAGGTAGTTACCTAATTAGACATTAATTTTCTGTCACTAGCCAGGTTCATTGAAAGTTCAAAACCATAGTTCTTGTGACTAAGTTAGCATTGGAGTTTTGTATAAATAAAAGCAGTCAATATTTTCTCTTCTGTCCTATAGTTAATTGTTAGAACCCTTTTATGACCTTTTGTTAATAGTTTTACAGTTATAAGCAATGTATTCTAAGTTGTAAATGCCTGCTTTGTATCTCAGAAGCAATGAGCTTATGAAACATGAAGACTGACAGTTATAATTGTAATATTCATATCAGAAAGTGCTTTAATAGCATTTGTATTATAAAGTGCTTAATAATTATTGGTATAATTTTATAGAATCATCATTATGAATTAAGAAATATTCTATTTTTCTATATAGCATCACTACAAGACAGTACCTTTGTTAATCTATAAAAATCTGGCCAATAGAGTGGGCTAGTGTTCAAGGATTATATAATATTAAATTTGTAAAGACAGGAAAGGCATACCAACTCCAAGAATCAATTTCTGTAATCTATCCTTTGAGTCTTGTCTCTCAAAGGCTCATTCATAGTACTGTGGTGAAACATCTGTGGAAGATCACCTGATGGCGTTTAGCCTTTGCTATATGGCTCCTGACACATTTCTTTAATGTGCAAATAGTTGACAAACTGCTCCAATCTTTTCTCTTTACCTCCATTCAGCCATATGCTAAGTCTAGCCTGGCCACAGTAGGGAAGGTATGACATGGTTCACTCTTATGGAACAGAGCAAGCAGGATGTGGGCCTCCAGAAGAGTGGATGATTCTTGCAGGTGTAAGGCTTGTTTGTATAGTAATGTGTGGGATCAAACTCTGCAGTGGCAGAGCCCTGTGCGGGGCATTCCACACAGAAGGGTTCCACATACGGGAGAAGGTCTAAGGTTCCAAAGGCTGGAAACTTTGGCGCGGCAGACCCTAGAAGATACATGGAGTTCATAGGTTTAAAAGTTTATAGTTCATGATGTGGTAGTTGGGTCTGGATGTGCGTGCCCACAGTGAAAGCCAGGGGGATATGGCTTAAATAGGAAGGGGGAAAGAGGAGGGACTGGAAAGCAAAGAATAATTTAATTTAGCTACATCCCCCTTCCTTTAGGTAACTCATGAATATGAAAATCTCTAGGCAGAGGCCTGTAGCCACGCCCTCTACCTGTAGCTGTAGCTGGTGACTCATAACCTCTCTGGCAGGAGCTACTGAGCCAAAAGTGTCTGCAAGGTGCAGGTTAATGAGAGATGTGGACCGCATGGAGGAGTCTGGAATCCAGGAGCGTGGGGAGATCCATGCCACCCCTTACAGGCCATGTCTCTCACAGGTCATGGTCATCTGTTGGGTCTCCAGCTATCTCAAACCCAGTGCTCTACCGGGGAGACAAAATCATCTCTTCAAGGCCCTACCAAATCATCTCTCCAAGGCCTTACAATAATGTACATGTAATCTAATGTACATGTAATCTATTCACATTCCTCCTTGAAGGAATGTCCTCTCGGCCAATGTTAATGACTTTATGATAATCTAAGATACCATGTGTATAGGAGGTGAGGGTGTGTCTAATGTCTCAGAAAAATTGTGGAAATTTGTAACTTCCAAACAACTCTTAGGGCTATGGGAAAGAATGATAAAAATATGACTTCAAGAATGTATAATTTCTCAACTATGTAAAACATTAGCATGATATATGAATTATATGAAGGAGTTTATGGACTTGAGGAAAACAGAGGTAACTTCACTTTGAGCCAGCTTGTCAGGAAGATACTAAAGAAGTATATAAAGAGATTTATGGAGCAATGATCACAGGGCAAGATTTTACCCAGCTAAGTTTAATACTTGTGCTTAGAAAGCCCTCCAGATTCCTGAGTTCAAGATCAATCTGGGTAGAAAGTGTTAGGTCTAGGTTGACATGTGGTAGGAACGGTAATTTGAGGGTAGTGTCTCACCTAACTAGCTTACTATCTGTATTTAGCAAAGACAAGCAGATCTCTGAATTCCTTTGCAAATTAAATAAATTAATGTGTGCTTGCTGTTTCTAAGAATCAAGGTCATGGAATACTAATTCATTGGATAATTGAAAGTGAACCTGGGGTAATGATTGAATTGATATGTGAATAAATTTTGGGATTTTGATCTGTAAGAGATGAGATATCCAGAAAGATTTTTATATAGCCAGAGAAAGCTGTCTCAAGCAGGACATAGAGATAGCTGCCTAGAAAACTGTCTCAATCTGAAAATAGGCTGTCAGCTTGGATTTAGGATTTGACTTCAAGTGTTTTGTTTTGTTTTGTTTTGTTTTGTTTTGTTTTGTTTTGTTTTGTTTTGTTTCAAAGCTCCCAGATACCTATTGCTCAGAACCATTCTCCAAACTGAGGTTGTTCCTTAGCAGCCATATAAGGTTACGAGACCAGATCTTTTGGATTAAGACTCCATGTTAGAGTGTCTGACCTAAAGTTGAACTGGAATTAACTAACAGGCCAGAACCTAGCAACAGTTTCCATGTTATTCCTCAACAAATGATCACCTCCAGGTTACCACCCTGCCCCCTGACTACTTAACAACCACCAGTCAGGAAGAAAGAAGTTATGTTTATGCTTTGGCTCCCAGCACCAACCAGTTATGTTAAAGGCCATTTTATCTCCACAATCAAATTTGTGCCTAGCTAGATACACACTTCTTGACTCTAAAATGCTAGCCTGAACCTGGGATGAAGGCTGCATCCTCTAATTTGACTGCTTTAGAGACAGTGATCTAACCCAAGCTTGAACTTGAATAGTGAGACCCTAGTGTGATTACATTGGAATCAGCTCCTGGCACAATATGGTTAAACATCTTATTTGTATGTAAAAAAAAAATGGAGAAAATACAACCATGTGTCTATAAAGAGGGGAAGCAACATTTGAGAGAGATAACTATCCCGAAAAACAAATGCTCTATCTGTTTATTACTCCCTTTTCTCTTATATTCTAAGTATGTATCCTAAACAAAACACACAGGTAGTTATTATACTCTTAACTCCCTTATATAAATAGATTAACTTGCAGTATATTGTGGGGTCAAGAACATCTTACTGATCTTTCTGTACTACGGTATTTAGAATCAGGAATCAGTAAAACTCAGATCTCTCCTCAATCATTAATATCAATACATTCAGGCCAGGGTCAGAGCACTTGCTCCACAAACATGATAACTCGAATTAAAATCTTCAAACTCTGCATAACAATCCAGGTGTAGCTGTGTGCGCCTATAACCTGAGTATTGTGAAAGAAGGAGACAGGAGAATAACTACTCAATTCAGTTTCAATAGAATAAGGAATAAAGTGAGAGATGACACTGACATTATCCTACCCTTGTCTCTACATGTGCATGCATGGGTGTATGTACAACATGAATATTAATGCCATATATACACACATATATGTACACAAACAGTAGATCTATTCAATATCTGCACCATCATGGCACTGGTTACCTACGTTGTTACAAATATGAGTGTGCCTGGATGTGCAAATGTGCTCAGGTCTATCATGTACAAAGAGACTTACAGGCTCCAAGGCTAATAACAGATCTTTCAACAACTTACCCTGACATACAAAATTGATAGTACATTTGATTCAAAATCATAATTATCTAATTGATTGTGTTTAAAAAAAATTAATGACTTCCAGTTAGATGGCTTTGTGAGTAGAGGCACTACTATTAATCTTGATGATCCGAGTGTAATACAAGAGTCCAACATTGTGACAGATCACTATTTCTCCTAGGCTGTCTTTTGAACTCCACATTGGAGCTATGGCACATGCAAGTAAAAGCAAACACAAATGCACATCCTTAATTAATTAATTAACTAACTAGTTAGTTAATAAGCTAATACTTAATGCTATAAATGAATAAATTAATAAAATAATAAATGATTGATGTTTTTAAACATTAAAAAGTTTAATGACAAATTTCATAAAGCTAAATACTTAGAAAGTCAAATACCGCAATCTGTGGGAAATTCTTGTCAGAAATGGTGATATGATGACTTTATCAAAAATGTCTCTGTAAATTGCTTTGCAATTAAACCAACATTATTTTTTTACAAATTCTAATTTGTAAAACACACAGCATATGTTTTCCTATTTAATTGCCTTTAGTACTCTCACATTTTAATATTAAAATTATATCTCTTTCATTGCTTCTTATAAGATTGAATAATTTGACCATAATAAAAATGATTAATGCTTTTAAATGGTGATTTTGTGTGTATGTCTTGTATGAGTACAATATATTTGGAGCTTTTCTGAGGCTATGATAAAGCTTTCCCTAAAGAATAAATTGATTTCCTGTTGAGGTTACTTGAAAAGTCAAAGCTGCATTACCGCACCATCAAGAGGAGCTGAGTGAGGAAGTGCAGAATGTTAAGTATCCTATGAATGGTATATCTAGCAGACTCTGGATACCAGCATTCATCTTTTTAGCTGTCTGTTAAATCTCTTGATTGTTTGCCAGTCTTTTCCTTTTGATCCCTGGAGAGCAGAACAAATAATGATAAAATACCCATGTCAGATGCCTACACCATTCCTTCCTAGAATCTCTATAGCTATATCAAAAGCATAAATCTACCCTCTATAAACATTCTGGCTTGGTCTTTTCCCCATGGGCCTGCTGGCTCATCCAGATAATGAGTTCTTCTTCTCTTCCTAGAAATGGCAGACTTAAATGATTGAAAGTAGAGCATTGTAGTTTATTCTTCTAGGTAATATAATGGGATAACTATTTTGAACTAAGGAAAAATATAGTAGTCTCATGACTCCATTGGTCTTTCTTTACTATTTTTGAAGGAATCTTTGACTTTGGCATTAAGTTCTTCATTTGAGACAGGTTCTCATGTAATCTAATATAACTGAGTCATTTGTTTCTGACTTTGTGTGCGTGTGCGTGTGTGTGTGTAATGTGAGCATCAAACGAAAGCCATCAGGTTTCTACAGACAACTCCTTTGCCTCCTAAGTTGTCTCAGCTTTCTTTGTACCTTATATTTTGATTCAGTCTCAGCCTACTGCGTAGTTGCTGAACTTGAACTTTTCCTTGATTTTTTATTATTGTGTGTGTTTGCTTGTATAAATTACGTATGTATGAACTCTGGAGTCATTTTCTTCCTACCACCAGAAGATATGAGGTTTGTACAGGAACTGCCTTTTCCCATGATCCATCTCTCCACTTTGCAATATTCTTACTTATTTGAGCCAGTTGTAAGATCTCCAATAATATATAGGTTGTCTTTCTTACAGTCACAGGGAGTGTTTACATATCCACAATTTAATCATGTACTGTGACTGCATTTCTTTATTCTCTTTGTTGCTTGGGAACTCAAAAGACTTTCAGGGGTCAAGGTGGAAATATATTGATTGCCAGTGTAAAAACAAACCACTTTGAATGCTCCCCAAAAATAATGTATTTCGTGTACTGTTAGTTTCTACAAACAACAAAGCCGGAATTTTAAATCCCATTCTCTCATACATTCTTAATAAACACATATGCATGCCTGAATGGTTTTCTAAGGTATCCTAGAAATCAAAACACTCCTCTCAGTTTTCCATCACTAGATTTGGGGAATCCATGAATTGAATGATGGTTCAGTTCCTTTTATACAAAACTATGCTTTTAAAAATAAAATTCAGTTAAGTTAAGGAACTGTTTGGAGTACATCTCATAATAGTTGTACTGTTAGAATTTAGAGTCTGGACACCTTGGAAGAAACAATTGTAATTTCATTTCTATTTACATGATCACCTTGGAGGGTAAGAAGAAAAAATGTAGTACAGTAGGATACATAAAAGCATCCTGGGAGGTGAATTATTAAACATTTGATTCACAAATACATGTAATAGTCACCCACAAGGGGTATGAAGAGATGGCTTGGTGGGCAAAGAATTTGCTGTACAATCACATCTGAGGGCCCAAGTTAGTATCCTCAGTGCCATGTAAAATTTTGGCTATGACAGCCATCATCTATAGTCCAGGTGAGAAGTAGCAGGGAGAAGACAAGCAGATATTTGCAGTGCACTGACCAGCTGAAATGATAAGCTTCAGACTCAGAGTGTCTCTGTCTCAAAAAAAAAAAAAAAAGAAAAAGAAAAAGAAAAAGAAAAACAAAAGGTGTAAGCTCTTTAAGGAACACACCTGATGTTTACCTTTTGCCTCCACATACACAAGTGCACACACACATAAAAGGGCAGAAATAAATATCCACATGAACATATATTCACAACTCACCTGCATATATACACATACAAATCAGCATCAAATGACATAGACAGAAAACATAAAATTTCAGGAAACAAGGGGATGGTATAAAAATAAAGAGATTCAAATATTTGAATACAACACTGTAAAAAGTTATAACATGTTGTGTAACAATGGCATCAGCATGGCAGCCATACTATTCATCCTAACTTTTAAATTTTATATAATAATAACTTTCAAGCTCTAAGATTAAAGATAACTAATGAATCCAGAGAAATCTAGAAAATCTTAACAGAAGAATGGTCTTCCTTTGCATGTTAAATGAGGAAAAAGATGATATGGACAGAGAATTAATGGAGAGAAATTGAGTTTGGAGCCTCTGAAGAGTAAAAGTGTTTGCTTGCAAGCCAGATAGTGAAAGGAAAGAATCAACTCTTGAAATAATTTCTCTGACTTACACACAGACATACACAGAACCACACACACACACACACACACACACACACACACACACACAC
>JANHMN010000009.1:1100661-1125603 GCA_030674055.1 Rhabdomys pumilio | reverse complement strand
AAAATGATAGATAAATAAATAGATAGATGATAAACAAATAATAATCTATGTACATGGTAGATATATAATAGGTACATAGAAAATAGATGATAGATGAGAGAATAATAAATAGTTGATATATAGATGATGAATAGAAGATGATCATAAATAGATGACAATAGAATTATATATGATAGGTAAATAAATGTATAGATAGAGAAATGATGGAATAGTTAGATGATAGATGGATAGACAGACAGACAGACAGACAGACAGACAGACAGACAGGCAGATTTATACATAGATACCTAAATACAGGTGCCCTTGCCAGCCCATGATCTGCCTGGTTATCTCTTCATCCCAGCTAGCTTTGCTATGCCCAAGCCCTGATATTGCTCCCCTGCTATCCTGTACTACACTCTTTCTTGGAGCTTGGTCTTTTGCTCTATTCTTCCATTCCAAAGCACGCTGAATACTGCCCTGACTGTGCTTTTTCTCAATTTAATGCTACAAAGAATCTATTGCCCTAAACAAATCAATTATTTTGTAATAGTATTACCTGATGGCAGGGGCTCCCATTGGTTCTAGTAGCCCCCCAGGTTTTACATTGTTTGTGTTCCTCTCCCACAAGACCTGGCCAAAAATCTCCCTGTCTATACCATCCCCTCCTCTTCCTCCTGGGAGCTGGAGGAATCCCACCTTTTTTTCTTTACCAGCAATTAGCTTCTGCCATCTATTTTGACAAATCAAGAACCAGTTAAGTAAATCACAACTCCACCAACAGTAAATAAATGAATAGATAGAGAAATGATGGAATAGACAGATAGATGGATGGATAGATTGATAGATAGATAGATGATAGGTAGATAGTATATAGATGTATTTTGCAGAGAAGTGATAATCATGAGCATATATCAAATGAAGAAATATTGACATCTATAGGATCAGTCTGAAGCCCAGTATTTACAATGTAGTGAGGTTAGTTTAAAAGATAAAATCAGAGTAAGGAAGGAGATTTGTGTTAATTCTCAGCTAAGTAATGATGTATTACAATTTTATGTTTCTTTATATTTGTCACATTGTGAGATACCAGCGCAAAGCATATAAAATTTAGAAATGGAAACCTGTATGATCCTCTAGGATTTTTTTTTAAAACTATGATCTTATTTAACTCTTGTCCTCCTTATTATTTAAAATTTATATATTTAAATGTTAGTTATTTGTGTATGTGTCTGCTATATTGTAGTAAACATGTGCATTGAGTATTGAGTGCATTTGTGTGTGTGTGTGTGTGTGTGTGTGTGTGTGTGTGTGTGTGTGTGTGTGTGTATGTGTGTGATGCATGTGAATGTGTGGATGTTTGCCACGTGTACATATATACAGAGATCAGGGCAGTATATCAAGAAGCTGATTTTATCATTGTCAAGCCTGTTACTTTTAGGCAAGGTCTCACATTGAATCAGAAACCCACTCTTTCTGCTAGGCTCTCAAACCAGAGAACACATGGATCTAGGCATCCCTATCCAATTGTGCTGGGCTTACAGGCATGCATGGCCATGTCCACCATATCACATGAGTGATGAGTATTTAAATTCAGGTCCTTGTGATTGCACTATTACCCACTGAACTGTATCCCTGGTTGTTGCCCTATTTCAATACTTATTAACACTAAGCAAGTGACATCATTTGGGTGATCAAGTGACTAAAACAGAATTGGATTATTGGTATGTACATTTGAAATGAGAGGTGCCATCGGATCGCCAGGAGTGGCTGTGATATGCTTGATGTAGGTGCTAAGAAATGAAACCAGGTCCTTTTCCAGAGAAGGAATTAATCTTAACCATTGAATCATTCCTCTGGAACATAATCCCATGTTGTTTAAAGATCTTTAAGAAAATCTGTTATGTAAATTTGACCAAAAATTTTTAAAAGCATATATATGTAATCTTTTGTCAAGCTTAGAGTATTATAAATTTAGGAAACTTCAGCCTAAAAAGAAAACTCTGTTTTCCTACTGCTAATTAATCATATACAGGAATGTCAAGGCTTAATACAAAGGCTAAAAATAGCATGAATTAAGAATGTAAAGGTCAAAGATGAAATGAAAGTTTTGTCAATATATTAAATGTGTTTCCTGTTCAGGGATTTAAAGCTGATCTTTAGTGTGGTCACAGTCATTTTTAGTCTTCTGTCTTTGCTGTTTTTAAGCCAGTACCTTCTGATGAGATGAGTTTATTCATGATTAGGATTCTATTTAATCTTCTTGTGCCAAACAAAGAATGTGAGGATTAGAGAATAATTTGTTCTGGTTTTTCTCTTTAACTTTAACTCTTCGCTTGCAGATCATCTCACAATGGGTGAATTGCAGTTCTTTTACGAATGTAGGGCTTTATACATTTGACAGATAACCAAAAGTACTTGATATGGATTAAGTATATACTGGACAATTATATATTCTAGAGGAAAATAATCGAGCTTCACCACATGGTATCGTTTAGCCTGATTAAATCCTTGAGATATACTATTTGTACGTTAAGTATTTTTTTCAGGATGTCTCAGCAAAATGGCACAGTGCTAAAGAGTTCAGTGAGTATGTTTCCATGAAAATGTTTATGTTTTGAATCTTGATTTTTTTTCTTAGTCCAGGGCTATGTACCACTGCAATTTTCCACCTTGAAATGTACACTTGATTATAAAATATTTTTTATAGGCTCTGAATGTTTGAGAACTTGGTCCCCAGATGGAGGCACTGTTTTGAAAAGATTTGGACTGCTTAGGAGGCAAACCCTTGCCATACCATGTATATTTCTTGGTATAGGTTTTGAAATTTTGTTTTCTGTCCTCCACTTACTGTTCTTTTACTTGTTTCATTCTATATATGTAGAAAATGCAATTGGACCACCTCACATCCTTCTGGCATACCTTCCCCTTGTGGTGGGTTATATTCCTTCTGGAACTGTGAGCCAAAATAAAGTTTTTCTCCCCAGAGTTACTTTTTTGTTGATCATAAGCCACCCCAGCAACAGAAAAGTCAGTCTTCCACCTCCTCTGAGAAAGTGTACACATTCTGTGAGTGCATCTTAGACAGACAACTATAGATACACAGCCACTGTGAGAAACTTTGAAGTTGAGTGCTATCAACACTCCCTTAAATTTAACAGATCACTATGCCTGTATCGAGAATTGACTTGAGATAGACACATCCAAATAGACAAGTATATTGAGTGCCTATTTTTATCTCTCACAGACACAGAGAAATAGTTAAGATTATAACAAGAGTTTGAAGGTAGAGACATTATATTTTTCTAAATGGAAATTAGGTATTACAAAACATGAGAAGAAGTTATTTAACATTAAGCCTTCGTAGGAGGCTGGAACTAGTAGAGAGTGGGTCACTCTGAAGAGCTGAGAATCAGAGGAAGAAACAGGAGGAACAAATCAGAGAAGGGTGGTCCTTGCAAACGAAGCACCAAGATGTAAAAGCATGCATTTCCTAGGAAGATTTTCACATTTTAGGAGAGAAGAATAAAGAATGAAAGCACATACCTATGGATGAGAATGCATTTCCTAGGAGGATTTTTCACATTTTAGGAGACAAGAATAAAGTATGAAAACACATACCTGTGGATATAAGAATGCCTAACTCCAAGTGGAATATCTCAAACACAGATCCACGACTGAAGTCAGGGAACATTATTGGAAGGAAACAGAGTAACGTCCAAAGGACCATAAAATGTGCTGTGAGATTGTGTTTGAAACACATAAAATCACACTTAATCTCTTATTTTCTCTATATATTTATAAATGTTCTTAGTAAACCTTTGCATTTTTATAACTTTTTTCTATTTTCAAGAAAGAGATTATTTTTTCTTTACTGTATGAATTCAGTTCTAGTTTTGAAATATATAGAAAATATTTCTCCTCTTCAACTGGTGTGTGTGTGTGTGTGTGTGTGTGTGTGTGTGTGTGTGAACATATAAAATATACACGTTATATACAGTTTATAATATTTCTGCTATTATTCAATACTGTTAGCAGTTGGCTTTGGGAAATGATTGTTAACGTACCTTCTTTTTTATTAGATATTTTATTTATTTACATTTTAAATGTTATTCCTTTTCTCTGTTTCCCCTCTGGACACCCCCTATTGCATCCTCCCTCCTTGTGCACCTATAAGGGTGCTACTCCACCCACTCACCCACTCCTGTCACACTGGCATTCCCCTAGAATGGGGCATTGAGTCTTCCCAGGACCAAGGGCTTTTCTCACTGATGTCCAACAAGGCCATCCTCTACTACAAAAGTAGCTGGAGCCATGGGTCCCTTCATGTATACACTGTAATTGGTGTTTTAGTCCCAGGGAGCTCTGGAGAGTCTGCTTGGTTGATATTGTTGTTGTTTTTATGCGATTTCAAACCCCTTCATCTCCTTCATTTCTTTCTCTAACTCCTCCATTGGGGACCCTTTGCTCAATCCAAAATTTGGCTGAGAGCATCCACCTCTATATCTGTCAGGTTCTAGCAGAGCCTCTCAGGAGACAGCTATATTAGGCTCCTGTCAGCAAGCACTTCTTGGCATCAGCAATAGTGTCTGTGTTTTGTGTCTGTATATGGGATGGATCTCCAGGTGGGGCAGTCTCTGGATGGCCTTTCTTTCAGTCTCTGCTCCATACTTTGTCTCCATGTTTGCTCCCTTGAGTATTTTGTTCTCCTTTCTAAGAAGGACTGACGCATACACAGTTTGGACTTCTTTCTTCTTGAGCTTCATGTGGTCTGTGAATTGTATCGAATATTCAGAGCTTTTGGGTTAATATCCAATTATCAGTGGGTGCATATCACGTGTGTTCTTTTGTGACTGGGTAACCCCACTCAGGACAATGTCTGTTAATTCCATTCTATCCACTTGCCTAAGAATTTCATGAATTCATTGTTTTTAATAGCTGAGTAGTACTCCATTGTGTAAATGTACCACATTTTTCTATATCTATTCCTCTGCTAAAGGATATCTAGGTTCTTTTCAGCTTCTGATTATTATAATAAGGCTGCTATGAACATAGTGGACCATGTGTCCTTGTTATATTTTGGAGCATCTTTCGAGTATGTAACTAGGATTGGTACAGCTGGGTCTTCAGGTAGCACTCTGTCCGATTTTCTGAGGAACAGCCAGACTGATTTCCAGTGTGGTTGTACAAGCTTTCAATCCCACCAACAATGGAGAAGTGTTCTTTCTCCACATCCTAGCCAGCATCTGCTGTCATCTGGGTTTTTGATCTTAGCCTTTCTTACTGGTGCGAAGTAGAATCACAGGGTTGTTTTGATTTGCATTTCCCTGATGACTAAGGATGTTGATCATTTCTTTATGTGCTTCTCAGCTACTCAGTATTTCTTAGTTGAGAATTCTTTGTTTAGGTCTGTACCCCATGTTTTAATAGGGTTATTTGGTTCTCTGGAGTCTAACATCTTGAGTTCTTTGTATACTTTGGACATTAGCCTTCTAGAAGATACAGGACTGGTTAAACTTGTTCTCAAAATGTTGGTTGCCATTTGTCCTATTGAGAGTATCCTTTGCATTAAAGAAGCTTTGCAATTTTATGAGGTCCCATTTGTTGACTGCTGATCTTAGAGTATAAGCCATTGGTCTTCTGTTCAGGAAATTTTCCCTTGTTTCCATGTGTTTGAGGCTCTTCCCCAGTTTCTCTTCTATCATTTGCAGTATATCTGGTTTTATGTGGAGGTCCTTGATTCACTTTTGGACTTGAGATTTGTACAAGGAGATAAGAATGGATTGATTTGCTTTCTTCTACATGCTGAGTGCTTGTTGAACCAACACCAGTTGTTGAAAAATGCTGTTCTTCTACTGGATGGTTTTAGCTCCTTTGTCAAATATCAAGCGACCATATGTGTGTAGATTCATTTCTGGGTCTTCAATTATTCTATTCTATTGATCTACCTGCCTGTCTCTGTACAAAAACCATGCAGTTTTTATTACTATTGTTGAGTAATACAGCTTGAGGTCAAGGATGGTGATTTCCTCAGAAGTTCTCTTATTGTTGGAATAGTTCTTACTCTCCTGGAATCTGGGCATTCCAAATAAATTGGCAAATTGTTCTTTCTAACTCTATGAAGAATTGAGTTGGAATTTTGATGGAGATTGCATTGAATCTTTAGATTGCTTTCAACAAGATGGCCATTTTTACTATGTTTATTCTGCCAATCCATGAGCAAGGGAAAGCTTTCCATCTTTTGAGATCTTCTTTGATTTCTTTCTTTAAACTCTTGAAGTTGTTGTCATACAGATCTTTCACTTGCTTGGTTAGAGTCACACCAAGTTATTTTATATTATTCATGACTATTGTAAGGATATTTTTTCTGTTTTCCTAATTTCTGTCTCAGCCTTGTTTATCCTTTAAGTATAAGAAGACTAATGATTTGTTTATGCTAATTTTGTATTCAGCCACTTTGCTGAAGTTGTTTATCAGGTTTAGGAGTTCTCTGGTAGAATTTTTTTAGGTTACTTAAGTTTACTATCATAACATCTGCAAATAGTGCTATTTAGACATTTTCTTTTCCAGTTTGCATCCCTTTGACCTCTTTTGTTGTCTAATTGCTCTAGTTATAATTTCAAGTACTATATTGTGTTGATAGGGAGAAAGTGGACAGCCTTTTTTAGTCTGATTTTAGTGGGATTGCTTCAAGTTTCTCTCTACTTTGTTAGATGTTAGCTACTGGTTTGCTGTTTATTGCTTTTACCATATTTAGGTGTAGGCCTTCATTGCTGATCATTGCAAGCACTTTAACATGAAGGGATGTTGAATTTTGTTGAATGCTTTTTCAGTATCTAATAAAATGATCATGTGGGTATTTCTTTGAGTTTGCTTATGTAGTGCATTATGTTAATTGTGGAGAAGGTACCATGAAGTGCTGAGAAGAGGGTATATTCTTTTGTTTTAGGATAAATGGTTCTATAGATATCTGTTTAAATCCATTTGGTTAGTTTCACCATGTCTCTGTTTAGTTTCTGTTTCCATGATCTGTCCATTGCTGAGAACAGGGTGTGGAAATCCCCCACTATTACTATTATTATATGAGGTGCAATGTGTCCTTTGAGCTTTAGTAAATATATATATATATATGTGTGTGTGTGTGTGTGTGTGTGTGTGTGTGTGTGTGTGTATGTATGTATGTATGTATGTATGTATGTGTCCTTGCATTTGGAGCCTAGATGTTCACAACTGAGAGTTCATCTTGGCAGATATTTTCCATTGACGAGTGTGAAGTGCCCTTCTTTTTCTTTTTTGGTAACTTTGGTAACTTTTGGTTGAAAGTCGATTTTCGATATTAGAATGGCTGTTCCAGCTTGTTTCTTGACACTATTTGCTTGAAAATATTTTTTCCATCCTTTCACTCTGAGAAAGTGTTTGGCTTTGTCACTAAGGTGTGTTTCCTATATGCAGCAAAATGCTGGGTCCTGTTTAATAAGTATCCAGTCTGTTAGTCTATGTCTTTTTATTGGATAATTGAGTCTCCTGATGTTAAGAGATTTTAATGAAAAGAGATTATTGCGTCCTTTTATTTGTATAATTAGAGACGGAATTATGTTTTGTGGCTATCTTGTTTAGGGTTCTTTGAAAGATTAATTTCTTGCTTTTTCTAGGGTGTAGTTTCCCTTTTTGTGTTGGCATTTTCTATCTATTATCTTTTGTAGGTCTGGATTTGTGGAAAGATATTTTGTAATTTTTTTTGTCATGGAATATCTTAGTTTCTCCATCTATATTAATTGAGAGTTTTGTTGGTTATAGTAACTTGGGCTGGTTTTTGTGTTCTCTTAGTACCTGTATGACATCTGCTCAGGATGTTCTGGCTTTTAGAGTCTCTGGTGTGAAGTCTGGTATAATTCTGCTGGGTCTGCCTTTATATGTTACTTGATCTTTTTCCCTTAGTGCTTTTAATATTCTTCCTTTATTTTGTGTATTTGAGGTTTTGATGAATATGTGACAGAAGGAATTTCTTTCTGGTTCAGTCTGTTCAGAGTTCTGTAGGCTTCTTGTATCTTCATAGACATCTCTTTTTTTAGGTTAGAGAAGTTTTCTTTTATAATTTTGTTGAAGGTATTTACTGGCTCTTTAAAATGTGAATCTTTCCTCTTTTTTATACTTATTATTTTTAACTTTAGTCTTCTCATTGTGTCCTGGATTTCCTGGATGTAATGGGTTAGGATCTTTTTGTATTGTGCATTTTCTTTGACTATTGTGTCAATGTTTTCTATGAATTCTTCTGCATCTAAGATTCTTCTGTCTCTTCTTGCATCCTTGTCTCCTGATCTCTTTTTTAGATTTATTATCTCTAGGATGTTTCCCTTTGTGATTTATTTGTTGTTTCTATTTCCACTTTTAAATCCTGGATGCTTTTGTTCAATTTCTTCACCTGTTTGGTTGTGTGTTCTTGTAATTCTTTAAGGGACTTTTGTGTTTCCTCTTTAAGGGCTTCTACCTGTTTTCCTGCGTTCTCCTGTATTTTTTGAAGGGAGCTATTTATGTCTTTTTTGAAGTCTTCTATCATCATCATGAGTCTCGATTTTAAATCAGAATCTTGATTTTCCAGTGTGTTGTGGTATCCAGGACTTGCTGTAGTGGGAGAACAGGGGTCTGATGATCCCAAGTAGCGATAGTTTCTGCTTCTTAGGTTCTTGCTCTTTCCTCTTGCCATCTGGTTATCTCTGGTGTTAGCTGGTCTTCCTGTCTCTGACTGGAGCCTTTCTTTCCTGTGAGCCTGTGAGCCTGTGATCTTAGGTGTGTCAGCACTCCTGAGAGACCAGTTATCTCTGGGCTTGATTTGAGTATGTAGAGCTTTGCCACGGGGTTAACTCTTGGTCCCAGCTGGAGACAAGAAGTATCCTGTTCCCAGTTCCTCCACAGTTCCTCAGCCCAATGGTCTCTTGGAGGATCCCTCTTTGGCCACTTATTGGAGTAAAAGTGTTCATCTCACCTGTGAACTTAGGAGTGACAATATTCCTGGCAGTCCAGCTCTCTCGGGGTGTGATTTGGGTCTGGAGAGCTGTTCCACAAGTTTAACTGTGGAGTTCAGATAGTTAACATACCTTCTATAGGTGCAGTTCTACTTGCTGTACCTGTTTTTTATACGTTACCTTGGTACTTCTGTCTCTAACAAAATTATTTACATTTCATCCAAATCTGTATTTTTTAGTCTAAAGTTATCAATGATTGCTTAGTTATCCTTAATTATTAACAACTTTTGATTCTGTAATTGTTATCTTTTTATTATTATAAATCATTTGTGTTATTTCTGTTTTCTTAATTAGATCTTGTCAACTTTATTGTTGTTTCTTTATTATAATTTTATAGATTATATTCCTTATGCTAGTTTCCTCTTAGATTTTTATTATAATTAGAAGAGAAATAGAGTCTGTGAGATTGTAGAGGTCTGAAGAATGCATTCTTTTCTTCTACATTTTGAATTACAAGGATTGAACTCAGGTCTTTATGTTTGGAGATTTCTGGCTTCACCTACTAAGCCATCTTACCAGCCCTTGTAATATTGTTAAAGGGAAAACTGAGGACCTACGTCTGCAGACCTTATTTGTGATCTAATATAAACACATGTGTGAAGGATGTGAAAGTTAAACTGGTAAAGGGAAAGTGTGGTGGAGAGAGAGTAGCCACAGATTCCTGTGACTCCTTGAAAAGTCCTGATCTGCTGCATACAGCATTTGATCTAAGATGGCTTCCAGAACAAAGGTGAGACAGCAAAAAGAACTGAGGCCAGGGCAGAGGTCTTCACAGAGGGCCTCATAAGTGACAATACTTCCCCCTGCTGCTTTTGAGATACCTCATTAGTCAGGGCTTTCATTGAGTACAATGACCATTGTGGTGAGCTATGAATGGCCAAGAATTTAGGGGCTTGTGATTGGCTCAAACAGTATGCATATGATTATTGGTGGTCAATAAACTCAGATCTGCATCCTGATGAGGGTCTCTAGTGTTGAATTTTCCAGGACTTGTTAAATGACTTCATTGCCTCTCAGCCCTCATCCTCAATCTTTTTCCCACATTTCGCAACTTAAGAGGGACCCCGAAAGTCCTGCTTAACAAATAGCATGAGAATGAATCTCTCCAAGGGAAATGGGTAATGCTAGCCCTTAGAAAAAGCATAGTCAATTAAAGGTTTTGAAAGAGATCTTTGAGAAAAGGCAGTGAGAGACCAAACTTCCATCTTGAAACCAGCCTCCATCTTAAAAGTAAAACAGCCTGAGAACTATGCCCACAGCTGAACCCAAGCTGCAGCCATGTACCAGGAAGGACCCCATGGTTTATCCCTAGCCAGAGTTACAACCTAGCTACTTCCTAGCAACAGTTAAACAAAGATGGTAGATGGTCTTGATATGCACCCCCCACCCCTTTAAGCCAGAGGGAACCTCACCTAAATAGGGAGGAGAAGGAAAAAGGGACTGGGAAAAAAAACAATTAACTATGTATGCCCTCTGGCCTTTAAATCGTTAACATGGAAATCTCTTGAGGTTGAAGCCTGTAGTCATGCCCTCTACCTGTGCTCTTTGGGAGGGACTGGAATGGACTTCCACATCATGTGTTAGGAGCCTGCATTCTGGGAACATGGCAGAATGAATGCCCATCCCTTGCAGGATCTCCAGGGTACTTCCAGCCAGCGCTTCTACTGAAAATCAATACCCCTTTTACGGCCCTGCACCCATTCAGTTAATTTCTGGGAAGGGCAAAGCAGACATGGAAACCTGTTACATGCTGTCCTGTTTATGTTCTCTGCTGGTTACCTTTCACCACTTATTTGTAACTGTCTGTTCTCTGTGTGTTGTTAAGGGATGAGTTCCTCTTCTTGTGTGTGATCACCAAATTTTGATTGTTTTTTGTTCCTCCCTGATAGAGGAAATGACGAGTTTTCGTTGTATTTTGTGTTTGCAGCTTTGTTGTTGATAGTGTTATGGGGGGACTTTCTGAAGGATGTTTAACATGGGACATGCACCTTCAACTCCACTGGAATTACTTCTTAGCCACTTCAGGAATATTAAAACAAATGGGGAGTATCTGTCATTAGTAAGAAAGATAAATTAACCATGTTTTTCTTGTCCGAATAGCCCACTTTCAACACTGACCTGAGATTGGTCCAAGGGATCAGGAAAACAATTTTCAAACCCAAACATCGCCATCCAGACCAAATGTGGTGGTTTGGAGAGATCTCTTAGAGGACCCACCAGCTTGGCTTAAATTTTTTCTTTCCAGATATCAGGTACCCCATTACAGGCACAAGACAGATTTAAATTAAAGTTCAAAAGCTCCCCTTGGATGACCACTTTGATATCTACCCTGCTGAGCCCTCTGCTCATTTTACTTCTGCTCCTTACATTTGGCCTTTGCATCCTAAACAAATTAGTTCAGTTCATAAAGGAAAGACATGGGCCTATTCACTATATAAAGATGAAAAGTCACTACCACTCCCTCCACAATGAAGCTTGTGAGATTCAGGAAGTCCCATGATTGGGCTTTCTAGTTATCACAGAAAGGAGAAAATGAGAGCCAAACCTACTCAATCTTGGAACCAGCCTCCATCTTAAAGGAAAAAACAAACAAACAAGCAAAACGATAAAAATCTGAGAACTTGGCCCATAGCTGAACCCAAGCTGCACCCAAACGTGAGGAGGGACTCCATGGCTTGTCCTTGGCCAGAGTTACTCCTTACCTACTTGAAGCTTGGCAGGGAGAGGGCAAATATTGCTTTTTCACTGCTCAAATTCAGAGACTGCCAAATTACTTTAAGCAAGTTTGCTTTTGCAACAAGTGTGCAGTAAGGAAAGTTACTGAAGGTGCTATAATGCTGATCAGTGGCCTGTTCATTGGGCAAAAGCCCAATGGACATTTTGCATATTTTATGGCCAAGAGGCTGTTGGCCATTGTGAAATCATCATGTAGCTACTGAATCATTACATAAGGAGCATATCCGGATAGGGTCTACTACCAAGGCATATAAGGCTATTTACTCCTGTCTACAAGGGAGAAATGGAGGGTTGGGTCAATGCTACACAAGAAGTGTGTACTAATAATAAAAATGCAGAAACCCTAGCAGCTGTCTTGTCCACACATCTAATAGTAAGAGAGAAAACAAAAATGATTTTTGGAGCTTTAGAATCCAGGAACATTTTGCCAGTCAATGCCTGAATAAAGTACAAGAAAAGAGAAAAGAGAAAAGAGCACCTTCAGCTTGTCCTAAATGCAGAAAGGGTTTCCATTGAACCACAGACTGTTTATCACAAACTACTAGAGATGGGCAACCTGTAAAACTTCTAGTGGAGCACCCCCCAGCACTACTAGTAAGAGGAAAACAAATTGCTAAAATATTATGGACCATTTCCATTGATCATAATCAAGGTACATTGAGACTCACACCGGATGATACAATATTGTGAGGCATAATTGACAGAGGAGAAGAGTGTACTAGCTTCCAGTAAGAGGATGTACAAGCATCCTAGAAATTCTACCCCACCTCTTAAGTTAAGGACATTGCTGTCTTTACTACCTATTGGCAAGCTGCCTACCCAGTGTCTTGGTAAGGTAATTATTACAATCAAAGGGATATACAATCCTTAGTACTTCTGGACCAAACTAATAACCTTTGGGGAAGAAATATCCTGGAGGACACAAACATGGCTGTAAACTCAGATAACAAGGCCCTTGATGACGATAGTATACTCCATGACAAGATAAATATGTGGCACCCCCAATTCTAAAAGCCCTTGCTTTAGAAGTGTTCCAATTCCTCCTTAAACTAACTTCAGTCTCTGATAATCTCATATGAGTGAAGCAATGGCCTATAGGTGAAGAAAACACTCAAAATTACTAAAATTAGTGAATGGATAACTTCAGTTACAGAGTGGCCCACTAGCCCATGGGATTCTCCAGTATTTGTGATAAGGAAAAATCAGGTAAATGTATAGATTTAGATAATCTTTGAGATATAAATGTAGTTATGCAGGCTATAGGGGCCACACAAGATGACTGTCACACTTTGTCAGCTAAAACTAAGAGTTGTTATATAGTTATAATTGATATAAAGGACTATTTATTTTCAATTTTCATATATTCTGAAGACAAGCAGCATTTTTGCCTTCTCAGTACCTGCAATGTGTACCCTTCCCCCAGCCTGCCAGCCTGTCAGCCTGAGCAGGCTGGACTGAGCAGTTTACCACTAGAGACCAAATAACAAAAGGACCTGGGAAGCTGCCTGCCTCAGAGACCTGCTCTCTGACACAGGAGTTAAATAGATTGCCTGCTGAACTTGCTTGATACACCTCTGGCTGTGATTAAAATTGCATACCACTCACCCACGCTGCCTAAGAGACTCTTCTTGTGGGGGTGGCGTCTCCCCCTTTTCATTTGATGGTCTTATATTAAACTTTGAGCCTTGATCAGAGAACTTTGTCCTGGCTTCATCTTTTCCTGCCCTCCTCCCATCCCCAGCCTCTCTTACAGGTGAACCCGGTGGCTACTGGCAGCTACAGCTATGTACAACCAAACCATGCAGCAATATCAGTAGAATGTTTTGCCTCAAGGTATGAAAAATAGTCCAACTATATGCAAGGTATGTGCCAGGTTTTAGGAAGTCATAAAATGGTTATCACAAGATCGTTATGCAATCCACTACATTGATGACATTCTCTTGGGCCATACCACAAACAAAGGATTGGTGGTGAAGCTACAAAAAGTCACTCAAGTGCTCAAAGATGTAGAGCTATATGTTGCAGCTGAGAAGGTAGGAGTATGAGCAGTAGGAGCCGTATGTGTTCATACCATAACATCTGATAATATCTGGCCCCTGATACTACAATTCACCTTTCCATTACCTCCAATGCTAGCCTATATGCAGACCGTTTTAAGTAATTTAGCACAAATCCATTCCTTCTTGCCTGTCAGCTCAGGATAATTTACTTTGTAGTTCCAACTATTAAAAAGAATGGCTGGAGGAACTAAATGATATTACCTGTGAAGTCAAAAAAGTCTTGGGCAAAGTTAATGTAGGCCTTCATAATGCTTTCCTTCACTAATTAAAACATCTTTAGAATGTCTGGCTTTGTCCTCCCTGCATAGGTCCTTCCCAATGGGTTGCTCCTCCAACTCTCTGACAAAATAAATCTATTGAATTTACTTGCCTTACTCTTCAGAACCCATGATTATCCCTTTTGTGGATAACATATTCCTAACAGACAACTGGGCACTGAAAACCTCCTTAACACTTCTGAAGAGTTATCCAGACCTAATTGTGACATCCTTTACTCAAGATCTACTTTCATGGGCATTTACCTCTCACCCTACAGTTCAGGTATTCTTGCAATCTATCATGGAAAGTTAGACAATCATTTCTCTAAACATGAAAGGTTTTCCATCTTGCCCAAGATGAGTGTATCCAATAGGCACTTTATTTCTGAGAGACTGAGACCACATGCTGCCTTTGGCTTCACAGATACCTCTAAGAAGAACAGTTTTGACTGTGTTATCTATAGCTCTAGTAATACTACTCAAAAATATGTAAAAAATACTTCAATGGTTTAGTTCAATTATGTGAATTATTGGCCATATTATTTCTATTAAGGAATTGGCCATAGCTTATCAACACCTTCAGTGATAGCCAATACACCACCAGTGTAACCAGATCTCTGGATTTAGCCAAGTCCTCAGGTGAACCCTTACATTTAGCTATGATCCAATTACAGAAAATCATGGAGCAAAGGTTCTCACCTTTTTACATTCAACATTTTGTTCTACTTTAACCTGACAGGTATAATCTCTCAAAGCAACCAAGAAGTGGACTAGCTTGTTTTTATATTTTTGACCTCCCACTTAGAACAAGCTTGAACACTCCATGCATGCTTCCATAATTCTGCTTGCTCCTTACATAGATTTTCCCCTAATTTTACACCAGCCTCATGGAATCATTTAATGCATACCTTCTCAGCCTGTGTCCCACTCCTTTCTTTGAGACCCACAGAAGCCCAGTGGTATCAATGCCCAGGCCTTTGCCCTAAGTCACTTTGGCAAATGGATGTCACTCATGTTGCTGAGTTTGAGTGTTTAAACTATGTTTTCTGCATAGATACCTTCTCTTCTTATGTTTTTCCTGCAGCACAACCCAAAGAAAATGTGAAGATCATGATTGTCACAATTAGAATGGATCTGTTGTTCCTGGATGTTCCTTATACCTTAAAGACCAATAAGGGGTCAGCATACATTACTATATCTGTTACCATCTTTTTTAAGGAATTGGGTATCTCCCATTTGACTGGAATTTCCTGTAACCCTCAAGGCCAAGCTATTACTGAACAGGCTCACTTCTCTCAAAAAAAAAAAAAAAAAAAGAAAAGAAAAGAAAAGAAAAGAAAAAAAAGAACAACAATAACAACAAAAATAACAATTAGAGAAGGGTACATGGGGGACTCAAACAGAGGACAAATTAGTAGAAACATTATTTTACAAATTTTAACAAACAGGGTCTCTCCCCAGCATATAAACACTGGGGGACTTTATGGTTGAGAATAATTTCTTTGGCCCTGGTCTATTGGAGAAACCCTATAGTTAATACCTAAAAAGGCCCAGCCTCTGTGCTAAGCATGAGGTGAAATTTTGTTTGTGTCTTTTTAGAAAAAGCAAATAAGCCCATTTGATTCCTAGCAGATCCATCAAGCCCTACCCTGCCAATTGGACAGATGGAGCCAATGAAGCCAGCAAGAACAGCCTTGTAGAACTTCTCATTGAGTGAATCAGACAGAGAAGAGAAGATACAACTACCAGGCACAGAGCAACACCCTTCTGACAGCCAGTCTACAGGCAGAGGCCAACAGAGTGGAGGACGTCTTTATCTAACTACTCAGGTGACCTGGTCAACTCTCAAGAATCTCATAAAAAAGGCTCAGTGAATATCTACAGAAGGACTAGAAACAGCATCATATTTCTTTTTCTATTGTTGTATATTATCATAACAGCTAATTCTCAAGCACATGTCCAGCCACTCTTTTGGGCTACTGTTAAGTATTCTCCCATTTTTATCCCTGTTAGTTGGGATTTCCTGTTACCTATCATGTACAGTGACAATCCAACAATGGGAAAGAGCCATTTAATTTAAACCTAGCATTTCCATTTAATGGGTTATTCAGATTGGCCCCATGGATAGTGATCTTTCGTCTATGTCAGGGATAAATGGGACATTACACATCTCTGGAAATGTCAAGACTCAATAGTTGTGTTCCAGTTTGCTCATCTTGGATGACCTTAGCCTTAAAATAAAAACAGAAGTAGGATCTGTGGGATATGTGGTAGTCAATCTTTTGAGAGAAAAGGTGGCACTGAGAGTGATGTGTCTCAAGCTCCTAAGAGTCCCCAAAGAGTTCTGATCTGCTGCACATGGCAATCTGAGACAGTTCCTGGTACACCAGTGAGACAAAAAACAAACAAACAAACAAAAAAAAAACAAAAAAAAACCAAAACAAAAAAAAACAAAACAAAAACAACAACAACAAAAAAAAAAACCAGGGTGGTGGCTTGTTCTTTCATCTTTACTGAAGTCTTCATGGGGGATGAGGGACGATACTACCTCCATTTCTTCTGAATTAACTCATTCAATAGGGATTTCATTGAAGCAGAGTGACAGTGTGCTATGATATGATTAGTCAAGTTTTAGGGGCTTAGGGTTGATGCAAACACTGTGTAAGCTCATGGACTGGGCAATAAACTCAGATCTTCACCCTGATGCTCATCTTGGGAGTTGGATTTTCTAGAATTTCTCAGGTGACTCTGTTGCACCTCACTCCCATCCTCCATCTTGTCCCAACACAGATGAAGTGTAATTGCCAGTGTACTGTAAGAACAACGACCAAATGTTTGATATTTTGTATTTTCATTTTGAACTATTCAAGATTTGTTTTTCTTTGTCTTCTGGGTAATAGCATAATATGCTACTTTCTGATGTTGAGGAACTTTTCAAAAATCTCTGTTATGAATAACTAAGATAACTTCATTAGTGATAAGGAGGGTATATTTTATGATGTAAATCTATTTATTTTGCTTTTCTGAAAATGAGATTATTGTTCTAAAACAGTTTTTGCCTTTATAAATATATTATGGGAACTTAAGTGTGTGTTTTGCTGATGTTGGAGAATATGTTCCATAAACTGAAATCAGATAAAATATTTTGATAGCACTTTTTAGATATTTACAATAGTGTCAGACACTGGATTTTAGCTACTTGAATGTTAGCTTTCTTACCTATTGATTATTCTAGAGTATACATTAGTGTGAAGTTTAGTCATTAGCAAACAATTTGGCTCTTATGTGTTTGGACTTCAGTGGGCACTATGAGACATCAGCTCAGTAGCATTGAACAGCAGCCAATGCCACTTCTAGGACTTTCTGTTGTCAACAGGCACTGTTCTTAGCCTTGAGTCCAGGGAAAATATGTCCCTTCAATACTTAGGTGGTCCTTCTCCCAACACTGATTAGTGTCTTCTCATATATTTCACTGTGAGGACACTATCGAATAGTTTATGGGAATCCTCTATAGATTTCCAAATTTCTCTATCTGTAGATCTTGTTGCCTCTGGTGTTCTGTCTTACAAACACTGGATACCTTATTCTTCTAAGGCTCTCTACAATCTCTGTAACCATGAGACACTTCTTAATTATATAAACTACTCCACTTAGCGGTACTATGTCCTGGGGCCTTAATCATTACTGTATGATTGCATATGTAATACAACAAAAGAACCTTCTAGGTTTTATTAACTGTCGACTTTTATAAATATTTACACTTAAAACTACTTTTATTAATAATTGTATATAAATGAATAACATCATGACATGTTCATAAACATTTCTATACAAATGTTTTTCTTTAAAAATGTCACTTTTTGTTTTGAGCTATAATTATTAGTATTCCAATTCATTCCAGAATATGACTTATCTTAGACATTACAAAGATCCTGAAAAAATAATATACAAAGTATGTATGCGTGTGTATGTGTTGTAGAGACATAATCAGAGTCTTTTACGCTAATAAAAGTATCATGAACTCAAACTGACATAGATCATTATTTTCTTTTAAATATTTTCTTGCTTTGGATATCCTGTGTAGATTTGTAATGATTGTTTAAATTATTTTAGTAAAGTATAAGTTGTCTATTTCTGAGCTCATTGCTATGAACAACATGTGTCTATTTTTTCTGAGATGCTCTGAATGAGCCTACCCTTCTATAATTCCACTTTCCATTTTGGAAAAACAATTTATATACTCATATTTGTTTCATATACTTATCTAAACCCATTTCTGTATTTTCTGTTTTATTGATTCATGTACTTATGATTTAGACTAACTTTACACTTTATGAACTACTGGTGAAAAGTCTCAATGTCAAGTGGTATCTTCTCTAGTGATTATATTTTTCTTCATAGTTGTTATGGCTATTTGTACTAGTCAAATTGTTTGACTAAGACATACAATCATTGTTTTAGCTCCAATTTTTTAGCACAGTCCTACTGTAGTACCTGGAAGAATTTGTGAACCCCAAAAGACCAATCAGTAGCCAATCCACAGCAATCACAGGGGGGACTTTATTCACAATCTCAAGCTTGGACTCAACTTACTGAAGAACTGCAGGATTGTTCCAGTGGAGAAAAGCTCCAAACATTCATTGGGAAAGGTTCAACAGAAAATGACAAGAAAGGGGTAAGTGTTTCTAGCCTGGCAAACATCAAATTGAGGATCTACTATGGCATTTAACATAACTGGCTGATGCTAGGAGGCAAATCATAAACCTAAGTTCTATTTTCCTCTTAATTGGTGGTAGTTAGGTAGAGTGGGGCTTGTAACCTGGAGGTGCAGAGTTGTTGGGAGAATAACCTGGAGATGCAGTTCTTATTGGTGAGTAGCCTGGAAACTGGTGCTAAATGCTCAACTTGTTTGGGGAAGTGGGTAACCTGGATACATAGTTTTTGTGTGATAGCCTGGAAAATGGTACTAGGTACAAGACTGTTTGTTTACTTCAGTTCAACTTTAGTTCAGGTACTCTAAGCTAAAGTCTGAACCCAAAAATAATGATCTCTTACTATCAAGGTCATGACAACAGAAGCGTGTGGCAACTGATTAGAATGCATTCAAAACCAGGAAGCAGAGAAAGATGAATTCTGGTACTCAGCTGACTTTCTCCTTTTTATTCAGTCCAGTACCAAAGTTCATAAAATGAATGCCACTCAATTAAGAGTGGGTTTTCTCATCTCCACTAATTCAAACTGTAAATGCTTTCACAGATATGTGGTACTTGTATCGATGATAATTCTCAGTCCTAATGTGTTGGCAATAAAGATTAAGCATCACACACTTGGTGAAGCACTGTATTTTCATACAATACTTAGAAAAATGTGTGGCTATCTATAAGTCTCTTCCTGAGGATTCCCTGAATATATAAACTAAGTTGATCAGAATTAATATCTTGACAATATTAACTTTACACATCTGTGAAAATAAAATATCCCTTCATTAGACTACTTTGATACTTCCCACTTCCTACTTTGATATTGTCTAATATTTTCAATTAAAAATTCATTTCCCTAAATCAGAAACTCAACTTCAGCACAGTATCTAGATACAATATTAGCTCATAGAAGTCAAAAGTCTTCCTATACACTAATGACAAATGGACTTAAAAAAATCAGAAGAACAACAGCTTTTACAATAGCCTCAAATAATATTAAATATTTAAAAGTAACTCTGTCAAGCAACTGAAAGATGTGGATGATAAAAACTTTAACACTTTGAAGAATTAAATTGGAGAAGCTATCAAAAAGATTTTCTGAATAGAACATTGATAGCACAGGCACAAAGATTAATAATTAATAAATGGGACCTCAAGAACTGGAAACCTCTGTGAGAAAAAGGACACTGTCAGTTGGACAAGGCAGCAGCCTAAAGACTGGGGAAAGAGTTTTACGAATTCCACATCTTATAAAATACTAATACCCTAATTATATAAAGTAAGCAATAAAGTAGAAATAAACAAAACAAAAAGCCAAAAAACCAAAAACAAACAAAAACACAAAAGAAAGAAAACCAAATAATGCAATTAAGAAATGTGGTACAGATCCAAATAGAGGTTTCTTCATAGAGCAAACTAAATTGAAGATAAACAATTTGAGAAATGTGCAGCATCCTTAGTCATCAGAGAAATGCAAATCAAAACTACTTTGAGATTCCATCAGATACCAGCCAGAATGGATAAGGTCAATAACATGAATATTCATTCATTCTATCGAAGTCATGAAATAGGGAGACACTCATCCCTTTGTTGATGAGAGTGGAAGCTTTTGTATAGCCACTATGGAAAATGATATGGAGGTTCCTTAGAATGTTGGGAATCAATCAACCTGAAGATTTAGCTTTATCACTTTTAGACATATATCCAAAGGACTCTCCTTCCTACCAAAAGAACATATGCTCAAACACGTTCATTGTTGCTCTATTCAAAATAGCCAGAAATGGTAAACAATCTAAATGTCCACCAAAACAAGAGTGGATAAATAAATTGTGGTAAATTTACATAACAGCTGCTTGTAAAGATTTTAAAAATTTAAAAGCAACTTTATATATAATGGCATCATGAAAAGTGCAGGCAAATAGAGAGAACTAGTGAAAATCATTCTGAGTGAGGCAACTTAGTCCTTGAAATATAAATGTGGTATAAATCCACTTATGTGTGAATATTATCTGTAAAATAAATGATAACCAACCTAGAATCTGTAAATTCAGATATGTTAGATATAGAGCAGCGGTTCTCAACTTCTGGATCACAACTCCTTTGGTGATTGAATGACCCTTTTATAAATATCACCTAAGACAACCAGAAAACACAAGTATTTACATTATGATACTTAACAGTAGCAAACTTACAGATACAATGTAGTAACGCAAATATTATTATGGTTGGTGGTCAGTACAACTGGAAGAACTGTATTAAAGAGTCTCAGAATTAGAAAAGTTAAGAACTGCTGGTATAGAAGGAACTTGGCGTGAGACACACCTGCATCTTCCTAGAAAGATAAGGTTTTATTGGTTTGCTGTGGTTGAAATGCGATGTGAATCTGAGAATCATATTATGAGAAGGGGATATATGTTGAGGAGGGAAGTCTGGGAGAGACATCTAGAATTGAGGGGTGTTTGAGTAATAGTATGAAAACCTAGTACTAGAGAAAATTGCTGAAATATATGAACATAATCTTAGTGAAGTCTACTAATAAAAAGGATGACTAAATCCCACCTGGCCATTTCTTGTCAAGAGAATGGCTTCCAGTAGCAGTAATAAGCTACATTTAATTGATTTGTTGGCCAAGGGGGTCCCATGGAAATCCCCAAACAACCTGACCATTGCTAAGACAATGGGCTGCACTCTGCAAGGACTATAGTCTTCCATTCCTGACAATAAAATGTGGTCCCATTATTTTTTCTACTTTGTCCTTTGGGATGTTCAGATACTGTTGCACACTGGGTGGAAAATGATAAAGCAACGTCTTGAAGGAAACTGCAGAAGGGAGAAGGTCTCTTCCAGTGATTTCAGTGTTAGAGCTCTTCAGTGTTATGGGTCTTTTAGATTACATTCAATTAAATACTTCTGTTAGATGATATTCAAGAAAATGATGTGTCTTATTTACTGAGCTGAACAAGGGGAATATAAACCTTGAAAAGTGTGAAGTTTTCCTTAAGGTGAAATTTAATTGAGGTTTAAGAATTTAGGAATACATCGTTGGTATGAAGAGGCATTTTAGGAAGTTTGACTTGTTTTTGCCAAAGATTTTATGACATTCCTCAGGTAGAGCATCTGCTTCCCAAATGAGATAAAAAAGAGGAAGCCCTGATGGGAGAAGTTGTCCATTTAGTGCAGAAAGAGCTCATGGGAGCATTCTGAAGCTGATATACCTTTAAAAAGCAGAATCTTCCAACAAAATTATTTATTGTACACAGAGAAGTCTAGCTGGAAAATAAATGGAGCCTTCATCCTTATGTTCTAGTGTCTTTTTTTTTTATGGAAAGGTATTAGCAGGCTACCAAAAACCAAATGTAAACAACAACTTAGACACTGATTATAGCAAAATATCATTATGAGTTATTTTGTTCATATTTATTTCTTATTATTACCATTTTAAGACCAGTACAATTTGGTTGTACACTAGGTCTCTTGGCTACTTAGTCTCTGGATCTTGGTTACTGAAACAGTGTGAAATAAAGGTTTCATTTCATGGAGTGGGCAATAAGTCAAATCTGACATTGGTGCCTACTCCTGCAAATCTGTGCCATTATTGCCATAGCCTATCTTGGAGACAGAAAATATTTTAGGTCAAAATTCTTAGAATGAAGCCTTATTCAACTATTACCAGAGGAACCTCCTTCTACAGCAGATAGAAACAAATACAGAGAAACTGTTTTACTTTTGGTTTGATTGCAAAGAAGAGATTCCCTGACCACAATTCTTATACAGAATTCTTATACAGAAAAACATTTAATCAGGGCTGTGTTACAGTTTCAGGAATTTAGATCATTATTGTAATTGTAGGAAACATGGTAATATGCAAGAAAACATAGTGCTGGAGGGATAGCTGAGAGAGCCACATCAGGATCCTCAGGCATCAAAAAGGGACTGGGACATACTAGGCCTGTTTTGAGTTTTTAAATCCTCCAGGTTCAGACCCAGTGTCACACTTCCTAATAGTGCCACTCCCTATGGACCTTTGGAAGACATTTTAGTTCAAATAACCACAGACAAATAGCCAGACATTATGGAGAGAGAAAGAGAGAGAGAAAGAGACAGACCAGACAGACAGACAGACAGACAGACAGACACAGACACATAGAGACACAGAGACAGAGACAGAAAAAAGAGAGACAGAGAGACAGGAAGACAGGAAGACAGAGACATAGAGAGAGAACTTGGAACACACAACTATAAATTGAATGCCTCAATCAAATCTCCTCCCTCAAAAATCAGGGAACCCCAAGGAAGAAGAGATGGGAACAGTGTAAGAGCTAGAGGTAATGAAGAACATCTAGAGAACAAAGCACTCTGAATCACATGAGCAAGGCTGATGAACTTACACAGACTAAAGCAGCAATCACAGTGCATATGAAGGTTTACACTAGTTTCTCTACAGATATGGGACTCCTGAGTGAGTGAATGAGTGGGTCTCCAAATTTTGTGCCTCTTCTTGGTATTCTTTTCCTACAATGTAGTTTACTTGGCCAATGTCACTAAAGTCACATAAATAATAATTAAAACATACTGCTGAGTTTGTGTGTGTATGTGCATGTGTGTGTGTGTGTGTGTGTGTGTGTCTGTGTCTGTGTCTGTGTGTATCTGTGGTAGAGGGTGAGACAGAGAGAGAGAAAGAGAGAGCAGAGAGAGAGAAAGAGAGAGAGAGAAAGAGAGAGAGAGAGAGAGCTCCTACTATGTGAGGCTCAGGGATCAAATTCAGTTCATCAGGCTTGATATTGGGTGCCTCTACTCACAGAGTAATCAGACCCTGTATATTATTCACAGGGAACTTTTCATATATTTTCCCCTACTTTTAGATCTTATCCATATATGTTGTGATGCATGTTCAAACATTAAATTAGCTACAAGTGATGTATGTCACCACATTTTTTTTACATGTGACTCTGAAGAAAGCCCATTTACTGATGTTTTCATTATGAGATTTTCATTCATGTGTATAATGCATTTGGATTAAATTTATGTCTATCATTTTTCTTATACACCTCCCACTCCCCATAATACCTGTCCTTTTTTCAACTATTCCTCCTTCTACTTATATGTTTTCAATTACCTACAGAGTTTTATTAAAGTTGCTTAGAGAAGAAAGTATAAAGTTTTATCTTCTGGAGCATAAACAATAAATTCTCAGGGACAGTTGAGACCTCATGAAGTCCTCTTCCATCAGAGTCTGAATGAAAATCAAGTTTAATATTATGCAGGTCTTGAGCAATAATCCATAACTCTTAAACCCCTCAATTTTTTTTTACCTATTCTGGAATGTTAAGTGAGTGTTGGAGGGGCTGATACTCATGTCCCACTTAAGCCTGTTAATTCAAACAACAAGTATCCCTAACAGTTTGAATAAATTATGATTCTTTTAATTTTTTTTTTGCTGCCCACTATAAAAGAATCTTCCAGAAAAATTTGGTACCAGCACAAATGTAGGTATTAATATTAATTCAGATGGTTCCATCTACATATGCTAATTTCTCAAAAACTCCATTATGGCCTCCTCAGCCATAAGGTCTCTACTATCTTTACAGTAACAAATATGAAGTCTCTTATTGTGCAAGTCTCAGATCTAATCACAGAACACTTTTTAACCATATAACAAATCTGCCAGTATGACCCCAGTGGGCACATTTTCATAGAAGGCTTGTAATGTTGCCTTCAGGGTCCTCGGGACAGTAAACTGGAAATGAATAACAGTTTCCTTCCAGTACCCTGCATACACAGCATCTTCTATCACATTGAAAGCCATCAATCTTTTATATCTTTTATTCTGTCTTGGTTTAGTTAAGGTACATCTACATTTTCTTTGCAAAATGTTTAGTTTTTGAAGCTTTAGAAACTATAAAACCTCTGTTCTTTACAACTTAGACAAATTATTTCTGTGAGTCCCTAGATGGAAAAGCATGAGGGACAATATATTACAGTGTTCAAAAAACTCACCTTTTTTGAGACATGAATTTCTGTGCCTTCAAATAATGTATGGAAAACACATCAAAAGCTGCAGATGTAAAGCAAATATTTAATTAAACGTAATTCAATCCTAAGAAGCACTTCTTCCAAAACATCCCTGAAATATGATTACTAAAAAAGCATACTTCTGAGTGTTTTTGCTAGCAAATAAACTATCTTC
>JANHMN010000009.1:1021024-1100261 GCA_030674055.1 Rhabdomys pumilio | reverse complement strand
GAGAGGGAGAGGGAGAGGGAGAGCGAGAGCGAGAGCGAGAGTGAGAGCGAGAGGGAGAGAGATTTGGAACTACTATGAACCTTATTCCCATATCAGTTTCTCCTTTTCTAAATATTCTCTGCCTCTTAAAAAAGCAGTCTGGCAGTTCCTCAGAAAATTGAGCATAGTATTACCTGAGTAACCAGCTATACCACTCCTTGGCATATACCCAAAAGATTCTCAAACATATAACAGAAACACATGATCCACTGTGTTCATAGCAGCCTTATTTATAATATTTATAATAGCCAGAAGCTAGAAAGAAAAAAGATGTCTTCCAACAGAGAAATGGATACAGAAAATGTGGTACATTTACATAATGGAGTACCACTCAGCTATTAAAAATAATGAATTCATGAAATTCTTAGGCAAATGGATGGATCTGCATATTTTCAGAGACATATTTGGAAGTTAACTGCAGTTCTCTATCATGTTATGATAGCAAGAGATAAAGTTGGTACAGGATCTGGATTTCAAATAAGGGTTAGTGCATGTGTTAAGGCTCTTTTAATTGTCAAGCTAAAATTTGTTTTGTCTCATCTACAGTATTTACTGTAAGTTGAATTGAGTATATAATTTCTAATTGTGTTAGTGTGTAGAAACCTGGCATGTCTATTGTTGGGGGTCTATCAACCAGCTTTTGTCTTACTGCACTGAGTATCAGAAAGCCTCAGTTATCTGAAAAAAAAGTTTGAAAGTGCTAGAAGAAGTGAATTAGGCTTTAAGCAGAAGCAAGAGGATTGTGGGCTTGATTATTGCTAGTATAACAGTTTTAATTGCTAGCACCACTGCTTCTACAATAGCTTTGACACAAGAAGTTAAGACAACTACTTTTGTTAATCATCTAGCAAAGAAATTTTCTAATGTGTTGCATATACAAGAGGATTTACATAGGTCTTCTGAACAAGGGATTGATACTCTATATCCTATTCAAATTTTCGGAAGGAGGTTCAGGATTTAAAAGTTAGGAGCCATCTCCAGTGTGATGACAAATATCATGACACTGAAGATGTAGTGGTATTACTTCTAAAATTTACAATGTTAGTCATTATAATTAGAAAAAAGTTTAAAGACACCTGTAGGGTATTTGACATAACTCTAACACTTCTCTGGATACTTTAATTTTGCATAGTGAGATTATGAATTTAAAGAATGCTGCTCTGTTGAGCGTTAATGCTGCAGATAATGCTGATAAAATTATCCATGGCATGAGGTCAGTATTTCCATTTTCATCAAGCCTCAGGAATGGCATATGTCACTTGATCATGATAGCCCTTCTTGTCCTGGGAATACTTTTATTCCTGCCATTGTGTTAAAGCTTGTCCCTAACTACATGAACAGATTGGCAGCCAAAGAACATGACTTGAAACTGAAAATAGACCCCCTCCCCCAACAGAGTTATTCATTAAACAGGCTGGCAAGCCAAGGATAAAAATTCTGCACAGATCCTTACCAACCTAAGATAAAAGTACATTGCTTTTGTTAATGCATATTTCATGATGGGTAAGGAAGGCATTATTGTCAGAACAAACTAAGACAGGCTCAGTCTGGTTTATGCAATAAGCTAGGAGGAGATGTGGAGAGCTTTTAGAGCTGCCTGACAGGAATATGACATTGGCCATGGACAAGAAAATGGGCTGCTTGTAAGGAATCTGACATAGACCAAAAACAAGGAAATGGACTGCAGGCAGGAATCTGACATTTGGCTACAACAAAGAAGTTATTTAAGGCAGAAATCATCCTAAGCTAGAACAAAGAAGTAATTACAAGAAGGAATCTAAATCTTAACTATAACAAAAAAGTAGGCTTCAAGTATAAAAATGACTTTGGGCTAGGACAGGGAAGTAGGCTCAGTTATTTTGGTCATCCTGATATGCCCTTAGAAATAGTGATCACAAGAGTGATCATGGGACTCTGCTAATTGTCCTGTATATTCTTTGACTATCTGGGTTTATTGTCTTGTTTGTTCCTTGGTTATTTGCATCTATTGTATTGCTAGTTCCTTAACCTAGAACTGATCTTAATAACTGCATGTAATTTAAACTGTATAAAGACTAAAAAGGAGTAGGAGGAATGGAATATAGGATTAATGATAGGGGGATAGGCAAAGTGAATAACATCTGAAATGTAAGTAAATAAAATATCAAATAAATAAATAAAACATCAGTAGACTACTTGATGGCATGGTTAATGAATCTCAATACTGATGCTTTCATGTGGAGACAATGAATTCATTTCCCTGTTCCTGGATATGGTTCCTAGAAATCCTAAAGCCATCTTTTGGATTCTATGACAGTTTTTGAAGGTCTTGATGACAACACATACTTCATAATTTCATGTAGAAATAAGTTTACAACCAACACTTTGACCAATTGAAACAATCCTTTATAGCAACTGTATTCAAATGTACAACTGGAATATGATTAGCATTTTAGAAGATAGGCACACTTAAAAGCAGAATTTGCAGACAGCTATGAATTCATTCTGTGTTTGTTTAATTTAACTTCTTCCTTACCAGAGTGAGAAAAGTTCATTTTATTTGGAAAAGTAATACTAATAAAAAAGAATATTTTTTACTTGACATTTGTCTAAGACATATGTCTTAGGTAGATAAGATATAATAGCATAGGGTTTATACAAATGGATATTTTGTCAACATAACTTGTTCAGGTTCTGCCATTTGTTGTTTCTTTGGCTTTGTTTTGCTTATCATAGACAATTGAATAGTGGAATCAAAGTTTGGAATAGTTTTCTTATTTAATATTTTATTTATTTATTTATTTTCACACTCCAGATATTATCCCCCTCCATCCACCCTCTCACTGTTCCACATCCCATACCTCCTCCCCATGCTCCTGTCTCTACCAGGATGTCTCCACCACCCACCACCCACCCAAACAGACCTCTAGACTCCCTGGGGCCTCCAGTTTCTTGAGGGTTAGGTGCATTTTCTCTGCACCCAGACCCAGAAGTCCTCTGCTGTATATGTGTTGGGGGTCTCATATCAGCTAGTGTATGTTGCATGGTTGGTCCAGTGTTTGAGTGATCTCAGGTGTCTAGGTTAATTGAGACTGTCCTTCTACAGGGTTACCCTCCACTTCAGCTTCTTGCAGCTTTTTCCAAATTCAGCCATAGGGGTCAACAATTTCTGTCCATCGGTTGGGAGCAAATATCTGCATCTGACTCTTTCAGCTACTTGTTAGGTCTTTTGGAGAGTAGTCATGATAGGTTCTTTTTGTGAGTACTCCATAGCCTCAGTAATAGTGTCAGGCCTTGGCACCTCTCCTTGATCTGGAACCCACTTTGGGCATGTTGTTGGACCTTCTTTTCCTCAGGCTTCTCTCCATTTTCATCCTTGAAGTTCTTTCATACAGAAACATCTATGGGTCAGAGTTTTGACAACCCCTCCTTCACTTGATGCCCTATCTTCCTGCTGGAGGTGTGCTCTATAAGTTCCCTCTCCCACTGTTGGGCATTTCATCTGAGGTCCCTCTCTTTGAGTCCTGAGAATCTCTCAACTTCCAGGTCTCTGGTGAATTCTGAAGGGTGCCCCACCAACCTCCTTCCTCCTGAGGTTGCCAGTTTCCATTCTTTCTTCTGGCCTTCAGGGCTTTAGTCATTTTCCCTCACCCAATACCATAACAGTTCCCCCTCTCCACTATCCCCAACCTTATCCACTTTCTCTCTCAGGTCCCTCCCTTCGTCCCCACTTGTGATTACTTTCGTCTCCCTCTAATGTGGGACTGAGGCTTCGTCACTTGGACTCTAAAGCTTGTTGGCCATTTTAAGTTCACTGTACTGTATCATGGGTATTCTGTTCTGTACTTTTTTGGCAAATATTTACTTAAGAGTGAGTTTGGAATAGTTTTAAAGAACATTTTTAAACCCACTTTCTCCAAGTTCAGTAGTAGATGTGATTCACTATCTCAGCAAGGAGGGGACATAACTGTGGTCTATAGAATACATTATTGGAATTCATTATTATACACATGCCAGATCAACTTCAGGGGAAAATCATACCAGTTTAAACTAAAACTGTAAGCTTTAATTTCTCTTCCTGGGTCTTCTTACTCGCATTAATTATGTTTTATAACCCCAATGATATAGAATTACTGTATAGATTTTACTTGTTTTTGTCTGATTTGTTTTCATTGAATCAATCTATTTTTACTTAAATAAAAGGTGTGTTTGTGTGTGCACATGCTATGTGTGTGCATTTCTTTCCAAGCCCAGAAGATTGCATTGAATCTGCTATAACTATAGTTACACATTGTTGTGAACCACATGAAGTCAATGATGGGAACTGAACTCAGATTCTCTGGAAGAGAAACAAATTATCTTAACTATTGAGCTCTCTAAAATCCATGATTTTACTTTTTAATCAGGCTCTTAAACTATCTACTCCAAATACAGACACTTATTTGTGCTATTGTTCCATTTTCACTGTAGTGATGGTGATATCAACCTGTTGTTTATCCTTGGTACCTTGGTAATATTTTCTGAGTTGGGACTTTGATTTATTCTGGAGTTAAAGAGCACAGGCAAGAGACTCCAAGATAATTCAGATTTTAGCTAACGAAAAAAAAAAAAAGCAGGGCCACAGTCCCTAGCTCAAAACAGAAATATGTAGCCCAGAAGCTGCTAAGAAAGAACTCTTAAATGCAATAACCATAATAACTTTGCTGTTCTCCTAAGACTAGGTAGTCAAGACAACCTCAAACAATCCTTAAATGTGTGCATAAGCAAGTTACAGAAACCAAAAACATCAGTTAGTCATGCCATAACAAAGACATAGCAGTGTACATTTCTGGTGGGCATCAAGGAGTCACACTTGCAGGGAACTTATTTTCCAGAAACCTGAGTTATAGACAAACAGCTACTAGGTACCAAAATGAATGCCTAGCACATTTCTTTGGCCATCTCAGGTTCTTGTGGTGGCTTGAATGAGATGTTCCCTATAAGTCTCAGATATTTGAATATTTCATACACAGTTGGTGACTAATGAGGGTTAGGAGGTATGGCCTTGATGTAGGAAGTTTGTCATCGATGGCAAGATTTGAAGTTTCAAAGGAGTCCACCATTTCTGATGAGTTCTCTCTGCCTCCCACTGTGGTTCAAGGTTCTCTAAAATAAGTTGAGATTTAATTCTGACAGAAATAAAAATGGTGAAAGTTCAACAACCTGGTAGTTAGCACAAATATAGTTATTTATTATTGATAAATTTATTTTATCAATAATAAAGTTATTTATTTATATAATAAATGATAAAGTTCAACAATCTGGTAGTTAGCACAAATTTATAAATTTATTATTGATAAAAATACCAATGGTGCCAGACAGAAAGAAAAAAAACTTAAATAACTGTGTAAGATTTGAATCTACAGATTTGGAAGCAGTAACTAATTTTGTATATGTATACATAATTATTTAAATTACACTCTCTTACAGTTAGTGAAATCAAATATAATTAGATTTTACTATTGCTTCAATAGTAAAAGGTCATGAATATTTTATGAAACCTTCATTTATTCCCCAACTTCACAATATTCAAGAAATATTAACACTGCCTACAATATCAAATTGCAGCACCAATAAGAAGATGTTCTGGGGTGGAAATGCTGCTCAGCAGGTAGAGTACTTGCCTAATGTGCCCTAAGCACTGAGTTCAGTTCACAGTACTGCTTAAACTGGGCTGGGTGGGTTGGTGTGTACCTGTAACCCCAGTGCTTAGGAAATGGAAGCTGGAAGGTCTGGCATGCACAGTTATTTAAAATATATGATTTATCAACGAGAGCACCAGAACTACAATTAGAAGTCCAGTTCATGAGAGGACACTGCTACACCAGCTACTTGGTTAGTAATTTTGTCAACATCTATTGGTTGTTCCTAGTCATAGTCTTTAGCCAGAGAAAATACAATTATTTCAAGACCTGACAAAATCCTCCTATAAAAGGCTTACTTTGGTTTTAGGTATCTCAGTGGTGGAGTGTTTGTAAGACAAGCACAAACAAACAAACAAACAAAAAGTTTGCTTTTATATAAGACAATAATGAAGCTAGTGGCTTAAAATGTGTACAGAAAGGGGGTATATCAAGCCACATTTAGGGGTTCCTTATAAAAAGCTTTCAGTGCCTTCTGAGTGGCTGTAGTTTCATGCCCTCTTGAGCCCAATGAGAAAGCTCAGTTGAACTCACTTTTTTTTCCTTTCCAGTGAATTTACTATAATTGTTATTATTGAAAATTGTTTTGCCTCCTGAAGTGCAGAGATACTGACTATTGATCAAAATTTTACTGCATTATTTTGTAACCTTCCAAACTAATCAAAATAAAGGCAATCAAAATAAAAATGGACATTGTGATGAGAAGAAAGTTGTTTCATCTTCAATTTAATGTTTTCCTCCCCAGATTCTAATAAGAGTTTAATGTCACTGTCTATAAATCTGAGGAGCTAAAGTGAGGAAGAAAATGAAAGGCATAAATTCCTTAATATTGAAGTATTTTTCTCATCATTAGGCTGAAATGAAAGAAATTAATATGTAAACCATGAAGCTATAAACAAATGTATTCTACAAAGGAAATAGATATTTGATGAAGTTATAACCAACATTTTATTTCAATCTCAAATAAAAATCCTCCCATAAAAGTCTTACATTTTTGTTTTGCAAAAATATTACCTGAGCATATTAAAATATTTTCATTAATATATTATATATCTGAAAGATATAACTTTTATTATGCTGTTTCTATATTCTTTGAAAATTATATATAAATTTTATAATTATTTTCCACAGACATTTCTTAAAATATTTCAATTTACATTTTTTCAAAAGTATATAGTGTGGTTCATTAACCAGGAATACATTTATTATTGCCATAGTCTTCTCTCTCCATATCATATCTCATCATAAGCATGCTGGAAACTCACTTGTGTTAACATATTAAAAATCATCCAAAACCATTTTATGTGGTTAATTTTTGTCAACTTGACATGAAAGTTGACATATCTGAGAAAAAGAAATCTTTGTTGAAGAACTTTTTCTGTTATATTGACCTGTGAGTAAGTCTATCAGGCATTTTCTTGATTGATGATTGATGTGGAGGGGTTTCAGCTCATTGTGGGTGGTGATATTCCTGAGTATATGGTCCAGGTTTGCATAAGAAAGCAGGCTGAGCAAGCTAAGAGTGCAAACTAATAAGCAGCACTCTTTCATGTCCTCTGCTTTAGTTTCTACCCCAGGTTCCTGACTGGAATTCTTGTTCTGACTTCTCTCATTGATGAAGTGTAACATATGAGATGAAGAAAACTGCTTGCTTGTGTTTCTTATTTGGATGATGTAACATAGGCAGGGAGACTGGAGATTCCAACATCCAACTAACATAGAAACAAATAGGCAGAGCAAAGATTCCACCCAAAAGTGGGAAAATCCACAGTATAAACTCTTTTATACCCTTTTAGTGGATCGCAGAAATAAGTTCCATTCCCTGTGAGTTAGTCTGGGGTAGTCTATGGCACACAGAACATGAAAGAAGCAGTTACTGAATAGGATCATAACTTAGAGGCTGTTGTTGGGCTACAGTAAAGCACAGCTTCTTAACTCTGTCTCAGTGACTGAGGTGAGGTGAGACAAGGCCTGATTTCTTACATAGTAGAATAGGAATTTTTGGCCTGACATGAACTGTAAAAGGACAGCAGGTACTCTAATAAACTACTTTGAAAATTTTAGTTTTAATCACATGTCACTGACCTAGGTGAACCAGGATACTTATCAAATGTTCTAGAAGTTAAATTCAAACTGGGCACATTGCCATTCTGCTGGTCAGAATATGAGGGCAATTTACAAAAAATAAAAAATAAATCAGATGGAATAGGTGAATTCCCTACCACACACAAAGCAGAACACAAAAGTCTGCATCCAACCCTTTCTAAATCTAAATGTCAATTTTCCAATGACTTTGGTTGGCTTTTTTCTGCATTATGCAGAATTACTTGTCTATAGCACTAATTCTTTTTCTATTATTTTTGCCTAAAATTCCACACGGGTGTAGACTGTATGCTGAGCATGTTCTCCCACAGCTCCTGGTTTCTCTTTTCTAACATCTCCTGACCCCATTTGTTCTCTTTGTGCCCCACAGAGTTTCATTTCTACTTTTATATAATATTTATATGAATGATCTCATGTAACCACATAAAATCTAACTACTTCAAAAAAGACAAAATTCAATATTTGTCTTTCTGAGATTGCCTTAGTTTTTTTAACATAATGTTCTCCAATTATATCAATTTATCTTTAAATGCAATAACTTCAGGCTTTATTATGGCTAAGAAAGTTCTACTGTGTACAAATACAATTTTTTTTTTTATTTTCTGTTGCCAAACACCTACATTAGTTCACACAACTTAATTGCTTTGAACTTAATTACTAATAGCCTAATTACTGTTTAATTATTGGACAAGAAGTTTATACTGATTAAGAAAGATTTTCTGGGTTTGTGAATTGTTTCAGTGTTTAATGGTACCTGTCTCTAAGCCTGACAAATTGAGTTTTATCTCCAAGATATGTGTGGTAAAAATAGAGAAATGACATTTGCAAGTTGCCATATGCCTCCATACATATACTGGGAACAACCACACATACATACAAATATACATATAATAAATACACAATTTACTATAAATATCATTTTTTCTTTAATGAATTAAAATAATTAAAGTTGTCAGCTGACAAGGACAGTAAATATGGAGCTTATTCAAGCCTAATAATGACTCGACAGTATAACAGTACTGGATATGACAGAATATATCTGTAAGCCAATTACTAGGGAGTAAAGAGAAGAAGATTCCTGAATTTTGGTGGCCAAGTGGACTATTTAGTAGGTGAGGTCCAGTTTCTGTGAGAAATCCATCTCAAAAGTAGATGGAAAGAACTAGTGGGAATTTTGAGCATATAAAGTCATTGCCTCTTAATCTGACAACCTCAATTTGATCCAAGGGACCTAAAATTGTGTACTGAGAGAACTAATTCCAGTGGCCTCTGACCTCCCACACAAGCCATGTCACAGACATATTCACACTCTCATATATATACAAAAAAATAGTAAATGTAATGATTTTTTAAAATAATGTGGTGAGCAACAGAGAAAATGTTTCTGCATACAAATGAAGATATAAACTCAGATATATCACAAACATGTATTATAAAAATAAAACTATCTTATTTGGTGTTACTTTTGTTTTAATAAATCATTATGAATATAAGCACCTTGGGGAGAAAAGGGTGTATTTCATTCATATTTCTATATGGTCATTATCAAAAATAGTTAGGACAATAATGCAAATGGGGTAAAAATCTGGAGGCAAGAACAAATGTAGACAAAGTGTATGATTTACTTTTATCTGCATGCTTCTTTTTAGCTTGCTCATCCTGCTTACGTATAGCATCCTATAACCACCAGTACTTGGGTGGGGGAGAGGGAACGGCACCGCTACAATGGATTGTGCCTTCCCATAATAATAAATTATTAAGAAAATGGACTACAGCCTTGCCTACATGTGAGAATTTTTGTTTTCAAACTACTGTATCTTCTGTCAAGCTAATATAAAACTTACCAGTATACTATTAAATAAAACAATTAATAAATATTTTAAAATGAGTATAGCAGGATGCAGAAAAAGCAAATTGCACTCAAATTTCTTTATCTTTTCCTGTTCTATTTCTGTAAGCTCAGGTCCATTCACCTGCATTCAGTAATATGGAGGAATTGTCTCATCCAAATCTTCCTGTGAGTGGTGGACCAACTGCTTAATTTTATAGCATGTGCTTCTTAAAGGAGCCTATTATGCTTCTTCAGAGGAATGCTAGAAGATTTCAGGAGATGGCTCAATGGGTGAAAGCTCTTGCCACTCAAGAATAAAGACCTGATTTTAAGTCTGCAGAAGTGTCATGTAAAGCCAGACACATAAGCATCTGTGATTCCAGTGTTCCTACAGAGAGATGAGTGGTGGAGCAAGGGAAGTCTAGAGAGGTGGTGGGGAAATCCAGAATAGGATACTCACTGTAAGGCCAATTTAGAGATGAAATAAATGCTTTCTTGCCCTGTGTGTTTATTCCAACAACAGAAAGAAAATTAGGACATGTAATTTATATTTTTCTTATTAAAAAAAACTATTTCAATTTTTACCTGCCCTTAGATGAGTAAACATTGCTTAAATACTTAATAATAATTTCAGAAATTACTTGATAGGCTTAAACTAACCTACTATGTTCTATATTTTCCATTACCACCAATATCATTTACAAAAAATCTATTTTTTTAATTAAAGGGACTTGTTTCAGTTCAACCACCTTTATACAGTAATAGCATAACATTTAGAAATTAATAAAAATTTTAATAATTAGTATGTAGTTACTTAAACTGTTGTAGACATTAAATGTAGAGATTAAAGACATGATATATCACACCTGGCTTGTTTTATGTTTAAATACAAATTTGATTGTTGATGATTCTTCTTTTAATCTGGTAACATAGGGTTGAAACATGGCTTTAATCTTTTTTAAAGATAGGAATTTCTATGTAGTTTGAGGAAGTTTCACTCTGGGGAACCATTTCACTGAATTTAATTAAAAGAGTTTAAATAAAATTGGGTCCTGGTTTTCTGAATATCAGCCCACAGTTTCTGTTGCTGGAAGAGAAATTCACAATGATGAAAGGAGATGAGAAATAGAGGGAAATACAACAAAGGAGAGAAAGTTATCTCTTAGTAACTTGACAACATAACTCAGTTAGAGGAAGATGATAGGCCACAAATTCTAGGAAAATGCAGGAAATGAGAGGGGCTATATGTTTTATTAGTTATTCTTCTGGTGATGTGATTAAAATATGAAGACCAAAATCAATTCAAGAAAGGGTTTATTTTGGCAATATTTTTAAAGAGATAGAGTATAATGTAGAGAATAAGGTAAGGCATGACTAGAAATGGCAGCAAAGCAGGAACTGGCTGGTCATATTTTAATCCACACACAAGAACCAGAAAGAAAAGCAAAAAGGCAACACTATAAACCCTCAAATCTGCCAATAGAGACATATATACTCTAGTAAGGCTTTACCTCCTAAACTTTCCATAACATCCTACCAACTAGAAACAGAGTGTTTAAATACATAAGCCTGTAAGAAGCATTTCTCATTCAAAAACAAAAACAAAAACAAAAACAAAAAAACATAGAGGTCTTATTTGAATTGGAAGTAAACAACACAGAAAGATGTGGTGAACTTGAGAATGAAAGATCTTTTCTAGTTCTGTTTTCTAAAGAAGATATGACCCAAGTAAATGGAGTCTTAAAAACTTGGGTGAGACTAGAAGAAATTTTTTTTCTCCAAGAATGAAGAAAGACTTCCTTCTAGAAGCTTTTTAAACCACAAACACATACTTCAATATCATCATTTTTCTCATTTCTGTAATTTTTTCTCTATTCTTCAATTACTTCCTGTTTGTTTTGTTTTTCTGTATGCATGTGCATGATTTTGAGTGTTCGTGTGTATGTTAAGTAATGTGGGTAGACATGTACCCCAGAACATGTGACAACTAGAGGACAACCATCAAAGTAGCATAACAACATATAAGTGACACAGCATTTGGCTATATGTTGGCTCTTATAATTTGAATTTAATTCCTCATGCTTATGTGACAAGTGACTAAATGAATATCTCTGAAGCCAATGTAATGGAATGATTTCTAACAATCTCTACTGCAGTGGAGACTGCAATAATGTATGAAATACATTGTAAAGTAATGTTTAAGACAAATCTTGAACAAAAAGGCAATATTACTGTCACTCAGAAAGTAAATGAATGAAAAATACTCTGAGGCATATATTTTTTATGGTTAGTGTATTTAAGTGCTTACATTTAATCTACAAATGGAGCAAAGGTAAGGCATGTACTTTGATTTAAGTTTGATTAATGGTCCTCGATCTTTCATTTAAAGCATATTTTGCAATTGCTCTAACAAAGTAATTGTGTTAAGTGTCTGGTTGGGGAAAAAAAAGACAGTTTATCAGGCAGTTTCCTGATCATCTCTAATAATGCCTTTCACAAAGCAGTTTAAAAGAAGAGAAATTTTATACTTAAATTGAGAAAAGATTACTACAGGCTTACATATTGTGTTAATTGCACACAGGCAGATTTCCCATGAGTCAGTCAGTCATTTTGTTGTTTATTAAAATATATTTATGTAACTCTAATCAGTGTCCCTTTCTCATTTTATTTTTATGTGTTTGTGTCTGTATCTGTGTGCGACTTATGTGCACATGTATGTAGTGTAGTTGCCTTTAAATTCCAGAAGAGGGCATGGAACACTCTGCAGCTAGAGTTACAAATGGTTGTTAGTTGCCTAATTTGGGTATTGGAAATTGAATTCCAGTCCTCTGAAAGAGTAGCAAGCACGCTTCACTACTGAGCAATCATTCAACACTGACTTTTTAAATACTTCTAATTTCTGTATCGGTTCAGCAGTGCTATCCTTCTGCATACTATAAATCATGTATTTTTAGTCTTTTGCATAATATTTGCTTTAAAAATTCAAAGACATTATAATGCTAATACTGTAATTATATATTCACACTTAAATTGTCCGTGTCTGAAAGATAATACTTAAAAATTGTACTTTATAGGGTGAGCCAAACTTTTGAATGTGTTATTAGCATATATTACATCTAGATTTATTTTTAAATAATTTGAATGTCATTTCTTTATGTCTTACTCAAATCCAAAATTGTTATAGTCTAAAATTTTATCATTATTATTCTTATTGAATTTTGATAAATGTTAATTATTCTTGCATAATCATACCAACCGTAATAATAGTTGTTTTGTATTTAACTCCGTGTGCTGAAAGCTTTCCTTTGCACTTGTGGGTGTCTCTGAGGCAACCACCTGGACAGAACATCAGTCAGGGACAAAACCTGGTTTGTGAATGTAAAGGTTGCTTACTATTATTAATATTTACTCTGTTAGATTCTTAGTTATACTGGAGTCAGATGCCTATGGCTTCCGATGAAACTCTTTGCTTAACAATCAGGAAGAATGGGGTGCTGGGGTGGAGGTTAGGTATTGGATTTATTTCCAGTTCTCCTTTATCTGGCCAGGCAGTTAGAAGACCTTCATTGTCCTGGATGTTTAACTCTTTGTGAACTAGAAAGGAAGGAAAGGAAAAGAATTAGAATTCTTTAAAACAGGCAATTTAGCACAGATATATATACATTCATATACCAACATTCTGGTCAGTCTCAACCTTCTGTCTCAACTACACCAGCATTCATTCATTCATGCTTATATATGTACACATACACCAACCTACTTACATATGGATAAATAGGGCAGAGATCTCCAATCCATCACATCATCTTTCTTTTATTTGGCCTTCTTTATAGACTAAAGTTCTTCAAAAATTACCTATTACATAAAATGTTACACCAAATAGAAATTATGAAAGAATGTTGATATTAAGTTCAAAGCAGTGTTTCACTCTTTATGCTCTTTGTAAGTTCAAAGTACTATTTTCTCCGTGCCTTGTCTAATCTTAGTGCACAACTGTGGCTTCATTCTTGGACTTGAATGGGTTTTCTTGAACATAAGATTGTCTCAAGCCTATATCTTCTTTTAGTGCAATTGTGAAAGCTCATTGTATTTTTTACTATGCAACCTTTACTTTCTATGTGAGGGGTGTTCACATTCTGTTCTTGATTCTACCTGTTGGGTATTTGATTTGTGCTTACAAATAAATTCCTTGTCAACAGTTGGTTTTTTGACTAGTCAGTGGCTAATGGTTGGGCAGAGGGACAGGGGCTAGACTTTGTAAACAGGACATGAGGAAGGAGGGAGTCCTCCATGAAAGGGGCATAGGATGGACCCTGCCATAAAGGACCAGGAGGATGAGACAGCTGAAATGTAGATAAAAAGGGAAAGCAGCCCCATAGGAGTGCTGTCCAGAAGAAAACAGGTTAGCAAAGATAAAATAGATATTTAGAAACGGATTCCTCAGTAGCACAGGAGGCGAATGTGTGTGCTAGCCACATGGAGGTTCAGGAGTAGCCCAACCATTGAGCTAGCATAGTGCATATTAAAAAAATAAAGACAGCACATGTGTGTTCTTCTGTCTGAGATCCAGAGCACCTAGGCCAGGCTCCATAAAGGATATGACCACCTACCAGGAGCTCTGAGACTTACTACACTCTTTTTATTACATCTTTCAATAATGAAAAGACAATCCAGAGACTGCTGCCTTCATGGGGATCCATCCCACATGCAGACACCAAACCTAGACACTATTGTGGATGCCAAGAACTGCTTTCTGACAGAAGCCTAATATAGCTGTCTCTCGAGAGGCTCTGCGAGATCCTGACCAATACTGATGTGGATACTCACAGCCAATCATCAGATAGAACACATGGACCCCAATGGAGGAGTTAGGGGAAGTACTGAAGAAGCTGAAGGGGTATTGTCTGGCATCAATAGGAGGGGAGATCCTTGCTCTGGTGAAGCTTTGATGCCCCAGTGTAGAGAAATGCTAGAGTGTTGCTGAGGAGTGGGTGGGTGGGTGGTGGAGCATCCTCATAGAAGCAGGGTAAGGGGAATGGGGTAGGGGGTTTGCAGAGGGGAAACTAAGAAAGGAAATCACTTTTGAAATTTAAAAAAATAAAATATCCAATTAAAAATATATATAAAAAGTTGGACCCAATTGGACAACACCCAGAGGAGGCTGGACTCCCCAGAGCTCTAACATGCCCAGGATCATAGATGAGGAGGCCACTCACCTCCCCACAAACAGGGAGTAACTGGAACCCCTGGGACACAGGAACTCCCTCTCAGCCAGTGGCACAGGTTCCTTTCAGTCTGCGCCAGTGCCCTGAGCAGACATTGGGCACCAGCTCTATACCCAATCCCAGAACACACCATATCATATTTCTGCACCCAGTACCACAACACTCAGAGGAAGCTACACACCAGGGAGCTCTAATACACCCAGGAATGTATGATTATAGAATCACAGAATCTCAGGAGCTTGGTCACACTAAGATTTCTGGATCCCAGAGACAGTGTAACTATGAGGAGCTCTCATACCCATAATCTCAGGATCATAGGATCACAGAGATAGTTGGATTATGGAGAGTTCTGACACAACCAAGATAACAGGAGAGACAGGTGCCAGTCAGAGACAGTAAGTGCAGGTAGCACTAGAGATAACCAGATGGAAAAGGGCAAGCAAAAGAATATAAGCAACAGAAACCAAGGTTACTTGGCATCATCAGAACTTAGTTTCCCAACAGCAAGTTTTGAATACACCATCGTAGCAGAAAAGCAAGTCTCTGATTTAAAATCACTTCACATGATGATGATAGAGAACTTTAAGAAGGACATAAATATAAGAAATACAATGAAATACAAGGGAAGATAGGTAAACAGGTAGAATTCCTTAAAGAGGAAACATAAAAATCCCTTAAAGAATTACATGAAAACACAATCAAACAGGTGAAGGAATTGTACAAACCATTTAGGACCTAAAAATGAAAGTAGAAACAATAAAGAAATCACAAAGAGAGAGTACCCTGGAGATAGAAAACCTAGGAAAGAGATCAGAACTCATACATGCAAGCATCACAAACAGAATACTAGAGATAAAAGAAAGAATCGCAGGTGCAGAAGATACCAGAGAAAACATTGAAACAACCATCAAAGAAAATGCAAAATGCAAAAAGCTCCTAACTCAAAACATTCAGCAAGTACAGGACAAAATGGGAAGACAAGAAGATACTGGATAGATGTCAAACAGACCTTAAGAGTACACAAATGTCAGTCCAGAAAACTATACCCAACAAAACTCTCGTGTACTATAGATAGAGAAACCAATATTCCATGACAAAACCAAATTTAGACAATATCTTTCCACAAATCCAGCCCTACAAAGGATAATAGAGAGAAAACTTCAACACAAGGAGGGAAATTATATCCTAGAAAAAGCAAGAAAGTAATCTTCCAACAAACCCAAAAGGTAGGCACACAAACCTAATACCACCGCTAATAACAAAAATAACAGAAAGCAACAATCACATTTCTATAATATCTCTTAATATCAATAAACCCGATTCCACAAAAAAAAAAAAAAAAAAAAAAAAAGACATAGATTAACGGACAGGATACATTAACAGGATACGGAATTTTGCTGCATATAGAAAATGTACCTCCCCGTGAGGCTCTGTTGTTGAGTCTCATGTGAAAAAAAAAAAAAAAGAAAAAAGAAAATGTACCTCAGTGACAGGGACAGACACTACCTCAGAATAAAAGACTAGAAAATAATTTTCCAAGCAAATGGTCCCAAGAAACAAACTGGAGTAGCCATTCTAACACCAAATAAAATCAACTTTCATTCAAAAGTTATCAAAAAAAATAATAATAATAAGGAAGGACACTTCATACTCTTCAAAGAAAAAAATCTACCAACATGTACTCTCATTTATGAACACATATGCTCCAAATGCAAGGGAACCCACATTCATAAAAGAAAATTTACAAAAGCTCAAAGCACACATCATACCTCACACAGTAATAGTGGGAGACTTCAACACCACACTCTCAGCAATGGATAGATCATGGAAGCAGAAGATAAACAGAGACACATTGAAACTAAGAGACGTTAAAACCAAATGGTTTTGACATATATATGTAGAACATTTTATCCTAAAACAAAAGAATATACCTTCTTATTAGCACTAATGGTACCTTCTCCAAAACTGACCATATATTTGGTCACAAAACAGGCCTCAACAGATACAAGAAGACTGAAATAATCCCAGGCATCCTATCAGATCACCACAGACTAAGGCTGATCTTCAATAACAACAAAAACAATAGAAATGCCACATATATATGAAAACGGAGCAATACTCTACTTGATGATAACTTGGTTAGGGAAGAAAAAAAGAAAGAAAGAAAGACAGACAGACAGACAGACAGACAGACAGAAAGAAAGAAAGAAAGAAAGAAAGAAAGAAAGAAAGAAAGAAAGAAAAGAAAGGAGGGAGGGAGGGAGGGAGGGAGGGAGGGAGGGAGGGAAGGAAGGAAGGAAGGAAGGAAGGAAGGAAGGAAGGAAGGAAGACCTTTTTAGAATTTAATGAAAATTAAGGAACATCATACCAAGACTTGTGGGACACAATGAAAGCAGTGTTAAGAGGAAAACTCATAGCTCTAAGTGCCTAAAAAAAGAAACTGGAGAGAACATACACTAGCAGCTTGCACATCATACCTGAAAGTTCTAGAACAAAAAGAAGCAAATATAACCAAGAGGAGTACATGGCAAGAAATAATCAAACTCAGGGCAGAAATCAACCAAGTAGAAACAAAAAGAACTATACAAAGAATCAACAAAACCAAGAGCTGGTTCCTTGTGAAAATCAACAAGATAGATAAACACTTAGCCTGACAAACCAGAGGACACAGAGACAGTATCCAAATTAATGAAATAAGAACTGAAAAAGGAGACATAACAATCCAAACTGAGGAAATTCAAAAACATCATCAGATCCTAATACAAAAGCCTATGCTCAACAAAACAAAAATCTGGATGAAATGGGCGATTTTCTAGACAGATACCAGGTACCAAAGTTAAATCAGGATCAGATAAACAATCTCAACAGTCCCATAACTCCTATGGAAATAGCAGCAGTCATTAAAAAACTCCCCATCTAAAAATGCACAGGACCAGATGGTTTTAGTGCAGAATTCAAGAAGACCTAACACCAAATCTCTTTAAAATAGTCCATAAAATAGAAACAGAAGGGGTACTACCCAATTCATTCTATGAAGTCACAATTATGCTCATACCTAAACCATACAAACACTCAACAAAGAGAACTTCAGACCAATCTCCATTGTGAATATTGATGCAAAAATACCCAATAAAATTTTCACAAACTGCATCCAAGAACACATAGAAATAATCACCTATTTTGATCAAGTAGGCTTTATCCTAGGAATGCAAGAATGGATCAATATATAAAAATCCATCAACATAATCCACTATATTAAAAACCTCAGTGAAAAAAAACACATGATCATCTCAGTATATGCTGAGAAAGCATTTGACAAACTTCAACATCCCTTCATTATAAAAGACTTGGAAAGGTCAGGAATTCAAGGCCTGTACCTAAACATAATTAAAAAACAACAACAACAACAACAACAACAACAACAACAACAAAAAACCACATAAACCAGTAGCCATCCTCAAACTAAAGGGCAAGACACTTGAAGCAATTCCACTGAAATACTGAAATCAGGGACTAGACAAGACTGTCCACTCTTTCCCTACCTATTTAATATAGTACTCAAAGTCCTAAGCAGAGCAATTAGACAGCAAAAGGAGGTCAAAGAGATACAAATTGGAAAAGAAGAAGTCAAAATATTACTATTTGGAGATTATATGACAGTATACTTCAGTGACCCCAAAATTTCTACCAGAGAACTTCTAAACCTGATAAACAACTTCAGTAAAGTAGCTGGATTTAAAATTAACTCGTCAGTAGCTTTCTTCTAATCAAAGTATAAACAAGCTAAAAAAAATAATTAGGAAAATGACAACCTTCACAATATTCACAAATAATATAAAATAAATTGGTGCGAATCTAATCAAGCAAGTGAAAAATCTGTAAGACAATAACTTCAAGTGCCTGAAGAAAGAAATCAAAGACAATCTCAGAAGATGAAAAGATCTCCTATTCTCATGGGTTGGCAGTATTAACATAGTAAAAATAGCTATCTTGCCAAAAGCAATCTACAGATTCAATGCAATCCCCATCAAAATTCCAACTCAATTCTTCACAGAGTTAGATAGAGCAACTCTCAAATTTATTTGGAATAACAAAAAACCAAGGATAGCAAAAATTATCCTCAACAATGAAAGAATATCTGAGAGAATCACCATCATGGATCTTAAGCTACTACAGAGCAATGGTGAAAAAAAAACTTTACAGGATAGGCTCAGAAACAGGCAGGAAGATGAAGAGAATAGAATTGAAGACCCAGAAATGAACCTACACACCTATAGTCACTTGATCTTTGACAAAGGAGCTAAAACTGTCCAGTGAAAAAAGGACAGCATTTTCAACAAATAGTGCTGGTTCAACTGGTGGTCAGCGTGTAGAAAAATGCAAATTGATCCATTCTTATCTTCTTGTACAAAGCTCAAGTCAAAGTGGTTCAAGAACCTCCACATAAAACTGGGTACACTGAAACTAATAAAAGAGAAAGTGTGGAAAAGTCTCGAACACATGGGCACAGGGAAACATTTCCTGAACAGAATGGTTTATGCTCTAAGATCAAGAATTGACAAATGAGACCTCCTCATAAAATTGTAAAGTCTCTGAAGGCAAAGAACACTGCCAATTGGACAAAACAGCAGAAGATTGGGAAATCTATCTTTACTATTCCTACATCTGATAGAGGGCTAATATCCAATATATACAAATGATTCAAGAAGTTAGACTTTAGACAATCAAATAACCTTATTAAAAATGAAGTACAGAGCTAAATAAAGAATTCTCAACTGCAGAAACCCAAATGATTGAAAAAGCACCTAGAGAAATGTTAAACATCCTTAGTCATCAGGGAAATGCAAATCAAAACAAACCTGAGATTCCACTGCACACCAATCAAAATGGCTCAGATCAAAAAGTCAGGAGCTAGCAGATGCTCGCAAGGATGTGGAGAAAGAGGAACACTCCTCCATTGTTGGTGGAATTGTAAGATGGTACAACCATTCTGGAAATCAGTCTGGATGTTTCTTAGAAAATCGGACATAATATTACCTGTGGACCCAGCTATATGACTCCTGGACATGTACGCAAAAGATACTCCAACATGTAACAAGGATACATGCTCTACTATGTTCATAGCAGTCTTATTTATAATAGCCTGAACCTGGAAACAACCCAAAAAGTCCTTCAACAGAATAATGTATACAGAAAATGTGGCAAATTTACACAATTGTGTATTACTCAGCTATTAAAAACGATGAATTCATAAAATTCTTAGGCAAATAAATGGAATTAGAAAGTATCATCCTGAGTGAAGTAACCCAATCACAAAAGAACACACATGGGATGCACTTGCTGATAAGTAGAATTAGCCCAAATACTCACAACACCCAAGATACAACTCACAGACCACATGAAGCTCAAGAAGAAAGAAGACCAAAGTGTGGGTGTTTCGGTTCTTCTTAGAAGGTGTAACAAAATATTCAAGGGAGTAAATATGGAGATAAAGTAGGGAGTAGAGACTGGAGGAGGGACCGTCCAGAGACTGTCCCACCTGGGTATCCATATCCCATGAGAAGTCAGTAAATGCAGACACTGCAGTCCCTTCCAGGAAGTGCATGCTGGCAGGAACCTAATATACCTGTCTCCTGACAGGCTCTGCCAGAGCCTGACGTATACAGAGGCAGATGATTACAGCTAACCATTGAACTGATCATTGGGTCACCAGTGGAGGAATTAGAGAGACTTAAAGAGCTGAAGAGTTTTGTAGCCCCATGAGGAAGCAACAATACCAACCAGAGCTCCCAGGATCTACACCACCAGACTGAGAACACACAAGGAGTGACCCATGACTCCAGCTGTGTATGTAGTGGAGGATGACCTATTTGGGTGTCAGTTGGAGAGGAGGTCCTTCCAGTGTGGGGTTATTTGATGGGGGGCAGAGTAGGTGAATGGGTAGGGGCACACCATCATAGAAGCAGGAGGAGGGGGTATGGAATTAGGTGTTTCTTGACTGGAAATGGGACTAGGGGATAACATCTGAAATGTAAATAAATAAAATATGAATTTTTGTTTTGTTTTGTTTTAAGCACATAATGGAACTGGCTATTGTAGTCAAGCATTTTAGACTTTTTGTCAACAATTTAATATTACCCATTTTACTGAGATTCATTATAATCCTCAAGGTCACAGTATTGTAAAACGGGCTCATGGAACTTTAAAACAGTATTCTGATGAAATAAAAAATGGGAAGGTATATCCCCATATGCAACAAATTTATTTAAATCAAGTTCTTTTTATTTTATATTTTCAAAAAATGGATGCCAAGGAACTTTCTGCTGAGTGTCTATGGCAGACTACATCTAGGCATACTTTTTTGAAAAGGAAGGATCCACTTACTGGCATATGGCATGGTCTCCATCAGGAATTTAATATGGGGATGAGGTCATGTTTGTATTTTTTCTGCAGGGTAATGAAGGAGAATGGTGGCTGTCAGAGTAATTGGTGAAACATTCTGATGCTAGGAAAAAAAATAATGCTGACCCGTGAGCTTGTAAGTGCCCTGAGAGTGGTGACTAGGAAGCTGCATTGGACATATGTTCCCAACCCACCTTTGTTTGCCTATATTACAGCTGGGGCAAGCTGCCTTGCCTCAAGTTTTAGACCTTGTCGAACAGAGAGTTAAAAAGAGAAGTTATAAGGACTCTTGTATTTTTCTTAAATGTGATCTGTTATTCAGACTCAATCATGCACTGGTCTAGAAATCAATCCAATATTGAAAATAAGAGTCTTCATTTGGAAGGCTAGTTCTGAACATTTTCAGAGATATATTTGGAAGTTATCTGCAGTTCTCTATAATATGTTAACAAGAGCTAAAGTTGAAACAGGATCTGGATTTCAATCAAGTGTTAGTGCATGTGTTAAGGCTCTTTTAATTGTCATGACAAAATTACTTTTATTTATTCTACAGTATTTAATGTAAGTTGTATTGTTGTACACTTTCTGTGTTAGTGTTGAAATCTGTTGTGACTGTTATGGGTGTCTACAAACCAGCTTCTGTTTTATTGCCCTGAGTTGTGGGACTGTAGCTCACACATGGGCATGGGTTCTGTTGGACGGAATTCTATATCACTGCTCAAGGAGGCAGAAGCGTGGGAATTTGACTGAGTTCACTCCACACGGTGCCAGGTGGACGCTGGACTGAGAAGCAGAGAGGCTCTGCCAGGGGGTGGAGAGGTGCAGCCTGAAGTCCTGCGTGGGCAGAGCTCCTGAGTTGGGGTCTCCGGGCCAAGGTGGCTGACTGGGAGACTTGTGTTCTCTGTCCTTGGGCTCCCAGATACCACTGGAAGCTGAGGAAGAACTGAGATGGCGGGCATACAGGCTGGACTGGCCTGCAGCCAAGAGGGGTGAGAGGGAGAGCTCTGGCAGTGCTCCTTAGGGTAGGAGACTTTTGATTATGGAACTTGATTGGCTGAATCATCACTGGCTTGGCTAGCTTGCTTGAGTTGATGGCCTTCATGGCTGAAACGTAGAGAAGTCTTCTGGAGGAAAATTAAGCTGCCGCCCCGTAGCTCCGTAGTCAAAAACCTTCTTCACAGTTCCCCATGGCAGGCCTCAAAGACACGAGGAAATCCATAGTTTTAAAAGGCTTATTGTCATACCAGAAAGTGGATGAGCTGTTTTCCCCCCACCCCCGTTTCTCAGGACGGGCCTGACTTAAATAGGGAGGGAGGAGGGTCTGAGAAGGAATGCTTAATTGGCTATGTGTCTGGCCTTTAGGTATCTCCTTAATATTGAGATCTCTCAAGTCCCTGAGGCCTGTAGTCATGCCCTCTACCTGTGCTAGGTGACACAAACCTCTCTTTGTAGGAGCATTGTCCTATGTGACTGAAAGGCATGGATCAATGGAGGTCTTTGGCTGTTTGGGAGTGTGGTGAAATTTATGCTGTCCCTTGCTTGGTCTCCAGCCATCTTTAACCACTGCTCCACCAGAAACCAAGCTATCCTTTCATGGTTGCACACTGAGTATGACAGGAATTTGCTATTCTGAAAAAAGCTTGCAATTTCTGGAAGAAATGAGTCAAGCTTTAAGAAGAAGCATGATCACAGTGAGCTTGATTATTGCTGGTATAACAGCTTTAATTGCATTAATTGCAAGCATCACTGCTTCTGTAATTGCTGTGACACATGAAGTTAAGACAGCTACTTTTGTTAATCATTTAGCAAAAAGTTGTTACAAATGAGTATACAAGAGGATTTAGTTAGGCATTTGGAACAATGATTGATGTTCTTTATTCTATTTAAATTATTGGAATGAGGTTCAGAGTTTAAGAGTAAACAGCCATCTGAAATGTCATGCTAAATATTAATGGATTTGTTTTACTTGTAAAATTTACAATGAGAGTCATTATAATTAGAAAAAAGTTTAAAGACACTTGTAGGGTATTTGGCATAATTCTAACACCTCTCTGGATGTTTTAAATTTGTATAGTGAGATTATAAATTTAAAGAATGCTGTTCTGGTGAGCCTTGATGCTCCAGATACTGCTGATAAAATTATACATGGCCTGAGGTCAGTATTTCAATTTTGGTCAAGCTTTCAGAATGGCGTACATAGCTTGATCATGCTAGTTATTTTTGACCTGAGAATACTTTTATTCCTGCTCATCGTGTTAAAGCTTATCTTTAACAACATCAACATGTTGGCAGCCAAAGTAAATGGCCTGAAACTGAAAAATGGACCCCCAGACAGAGTTATTCATTTAACAGGCTGGCAAGCCAAAAAAGGGTAAGATTCTGCACAGAGCCTTACCAACTTAAAACAGAAGTGCATTTCTTGTGATAGATAATACATATTCCACAATGGGTAAGGAAAGCATTTTTGGCAAAATGACCTAAGACAGGATCAGTCATGTTTATGAAATAAAAAGGGGGAGATGTAGAAAGCTTTTGGGGCTACTGGGCAGGAATATGACATTGGACAAGGACAACCAGGCCAAGGAAATGGGCTTCAAGCAGGAGTCTGACATTAGGCTAGAACAAAGAAGTAATTTCAGGCAAGAATCTAAATCTTAGGCTAAAAATAAGAATTAGGCTTCAGTCATGAAAATGACTTTGGTCTAGGACAGGGAAGTAGGCTCAGATATTTTGGTCATCCTGATAAGTCCTTAGAAACAGGGATTACAGGACTGATAATGAGACTTTGTTGATTGCCTTACTTGTTATTTGATTATTTGTGTTTATTATCTTGCTTGTACATTGACTATTTGTATCTATTGCATTGCTAGTTCCTCAACCTAAAGCTGACTTTAATACTTGCATGTAATTAAAATGTTATAAAAGCTGATTGGGAAAAAATAAAAATAAATAAATAAAAATAAAAAATTTGAAAAAATTTGTGAAAAAAAAAAAACTCTTAACTATTTCTATGATCAAATTAGAAATTTTGTGGGACCTGTCTCCAGCTGGGTCCCACAAAGTCTCCTGTTTGGCAGGAGATAGGATGCAGACAGTTGTCTCTGTCACTGTTGCTTTCCCTGCCAGCTGGTGGTCTGAGGCAGAGTGCCACCAGGGAAGGTCTGCTTCTGCCTGTCAGCCTCTCTGTAGTGGAGAGAGGAGAGCCCTGAAGTGCTCCAGGAGAGCTGGTGAGTTCTGAAGTGTTACAGCTCTTTGCTAAACCGGGAAGTGCCAGCTAGGTAGCAGGAAAAGAGAGTAGATCTCTTGCCCATTGTTAACAGCTCTGGAGCAGGCTAGCAGGCGAAGAGGGGAGAGTCCGAGACAGAAGCTCTCTGACAACAGGATTGTTCTTACACCCTTTACTTGTTTTACTTCTCAATTAAGCTTAATATATACAGTTTGGGGTGGGTGAAGGTTTTAGCAGCAAGTAATCCCATTGGCTTAGTCTGAGGTTTAGGGGATGCCTCATATGCATGTGAGGAGAGCCTGGGGCACTGTCATAGACCTCTCAACCTCTCTCTGTGGGAGGGGCTGTGAAGGGCGGAAGCTGGGAGAGACAGGGGACCAGGAACAGAGCTGGACACCTGCTGTCCCAAAGGCTCTCTGGAGGCACCTGGTTGTCTCTCATAGCTCAGCTCCCCACAGAATTCTATAAAAATCATTAATTTATCTAAATAGCATTAATTTTTGAAAGGTCACCTTTATGTTGGTCTGCTGAGAATCTGCTCAACTTGGTGGGCTAATGCCCAGGGATTATAGTATTAATTTCAAAATGACAGGAAAGATATATCAGCTGCAAGAAGCAATCCAGGAATGAAGTCTCTTTGGAAACTTGTCTCATAGAGATCACCCATTGTAGACCATGCAAAAATGGTAGGCTACCTCCAAGATGGCCACATGCTAGCCTTAGCCTATCCTAGACGACTCCCGAAAACCATGTACTTATAAAATATGTTCATATCAATTGATTCATCTAATTTGTAGCATACTTTTCTTACAAACATTATGGTATTTTTGCTGTACTTATTTCTTATTTCAAAATATTTATTTATTCTTTCTCTTTCCTCTCTCCTCTCTCCTCTCCTCTCTCTCTCTCTCTCTCTCTCTCTCTCTCTCTCTCTCTCTCTTCTCTCTCTCTCTCTCTCTCTCTCTCTCTCTCTCTCTCTCTCTTTCTCTCTGTGTGGTATGTGTGTGTATGTGTGTGTGTGTGTGTGTGTGTGTGTGTGTGTGTGTGTGTGTACATGCATGTGCACTTATGCATGCACCTGCACGAATGTTCCTACAAGCTTTATCATGCTTGCAGACATCTGGACAACATTCAGGAATGAGTTCTAACTTTTGACTATGTAGATTCTAGGTACTGAATTAACATCATTTCCTTGGCAACAATCCCTTTTACCCTCTGAGCTATTTCACCAGCCCTTAGCTAGTACATCAACAACTAATGCAGAAATTATTTTTTCTCTGCCTTTACATGTACATGCTTTCCTGACAATGTATACATATAATACATATCTTTATATTTTATAAATGACAGTAATTTCCTTGTTCAATTCTGAATAAGGTGATATACTACTAGGTATGAATCAACCATATTTTTTGCTTCCTAGAAATAATACCTTAAGTCTTTTCTTCACCCCTTTCATGAGTGCTTATTTCTATACACTATTATTATTATCATTATTTTGGATTTTATTTTATTATAGTATTGTTGTTCAGAAGGACACTGAGTAGATGTGGTGTAAATGCCTTGGATATACATGTGAAATTACCAAAGAAACAAGAAAGCCCTAAGCAAATGAAACAAATATAGGTATCACCCCTGATATCTCTTTTATAGCATAGATTCACCCCTGAAAAATCAATTCCCAGTCCTCAGATTAATTCTCATCTATTTGTGCATGCTAGCTTCATCTTGTAACTGGGTCTTCCCAATGAATTAACATGAGTCACACATGCTTCTGTGACCCGAAACTTTCTGAGGAAGAGTTTGTGCTTTCTTTTCTTTTAGTCCTTTAGCTATTCTCTTAATGGAGAATATTCTGACATTTATGTACACCCACATAAACACACACATACACACACACACACACACACACACACACACACACACACACACAAATTCCAAGCCATTAAATGGAACAAAAGTGTGTCTCTGAATCACCATATAGAAGCATTCATTAGGAACACCTGAAATGGACTATAACATAAGGAAAAAATAATCTCCAGAAAACTTTGGCTTGACTATTTAGTAATTTCTAGTGCTCTAATAGCTACAAACGCAAATGGAAATAGGATAATTTCTACTCCAGCTGTTTATCTTTTCCGCTCCTATTTTTACCACTTGATTGAAAGAGTAAAGAATTTGAGGTGCTTATTTATTTCTTTTGATATGAAAATGGACCTGATGTTTAGAATGAAAAAAAAAAGAGAATGAAGCTTTTTCATTTTATAAAATACAGCATTATGAATAGAAATTACTACTCATAAAAATTATTTCAATATTCTACCTACTATCAATTTCAAATTGTCTTGACTCACTTAAAAGAAATCCCAGACAGATGCCAGAAGAATAGAAATAAACATATTTTAATATGTGCAAGGAATGGTAAGTAGTTATATCTCAGGCAATCTCAAGTCCAATGTTTGAAAGGAGAACTGTGAGTGAGGAAGAATGGAAAGTTGGCAGGAATTAGATTGCAAAAGGGATTGTAGGCAACAAAATGAGTTTATATACATAGCCTTAACATGGTATTTCGCCAAATTTTTTATACATCACACTACCCTTATAATTTCCATCATGTACACATACAGATAAACACAAAAAGACACACGCACACCACTTCTATGCACTTCTGTGGTGGTTCTATATGTTTCTCTATTCATCACACCATCACTTGAAGGAAGTGACTCTATATACTTTTTTCAATCCCTAAATCATGATGTTTAACAGATGAGCATTGCTAAAGAAATCATAAAATCAAGTATGAGCTAATAGATAAGTTAAAGAATAGATAAAAAAAAATGATTTTCTGAAAATAGTTTGAACTTTTCCAAGATTTCAACTCAAACAATTTCAGTTATCCACATCAACTCTAGTCTAAAATATTAAGTGGTAATTTTCAGGAAGATACAACACATGTACTATAAATAACTTTCAACAAGAATATTACTAAAGTTATGATTTATTTCCTTGAGATTTGCTGTTTTAATCTAACTGTGTCTCATGTTTGCATTTTATTTTGCCTTACAGAGGCATCCATCTGAAAGATACAGTATATGTAAGGTTGGGGGTTATAATAGTTAACTTTCCTATAGCTATGATAAGATACCCTTTTGTAACAATTAAGGAACTGTTTGTTTTGGCTCACACTGTGAGGAAACATGGATAGGATGACATAATTGAAGGAGGGTTGAGGGACCTGGTCACATTGCACCCATGGTCAAGACGAACAGAGGTGAATACTGATGTTCATTCAGCTTACTTTATTGCTATTATTCAGACCAGTGCATAGCCCATGTAATGTCACTACTCATATTTAGGACCTATTCTGACAACTTATTTATCTTAATATATGTGTCTTCTAATGGGATTTCAAAAACTACTTGAGTTAATAGATTCTGACATGCCTCTGTTATTGCCTGTTAACACTGCAACATTCCCAGAGTTACTGACACATTTAGCTAATGCTAATTACCAAACTTTATGAGAAACTTATGAATAGTTGCTTGCTACAAGTGTTCAGCATTTATACTTGCAAGTCCTCAAATGACCCATCCATTTGTATTTTTAAGTAAATGACTGTCTTGTAGAAGAAACTTCTGTGGGATAAATAGGAAGCAGGAGCTACTGTCACTTGCCATCTGAAGCCATCAGCCATACCTAGGAGCTCATTTATCTCTTCTAGTGCACTTTAAAACTACTGCCTTTTAAATGCATAACACTTTTAATAATAGAGTTTTAATTTCAATAGAGTTCCCTGAAAATATACTCCACAGAACTTAGACAATAGGAATTGGTTACAAGCACTTGTGAGTCATTGCCTTGACGTGTTCTACTCTCAAGAAGAAGAATGTAACATCATTTACTGCAGGGTGACCAGAATGTTTGCTCATGGACTATGTACAAGAATTAAAATATACTACATTATTTTTTTATGCTGTCTTTGGTGAAGGATAAAGCTAAGCTGTGTGTTGCTGTCACTGGATCCTATGCTGGCACTAAAACAATATTGCTAATGAGAGACAGTTTGCATCACACAGGCAGACTCTGTTCCCTGTTTACCTAAAATACAAAGAAACTTCCTTAGTGATTGTCTTAGTGTTTTACTGCTGTGAACACACATGATGACCCAGGCAACTTTTATAATTTATAACATTTAATTGAGGCTAGCTTACAGGTTCAGAGATTCAGTCCAATAGCTTCAAGGTGAGAGCATGACAGTACCCAGGCAGGCATGATCCAGGAGTTGAGAGGTCTACATCTTTATCTGCAGGCCTCTAAGAGACGACTTTTAGGTAGCTACAACTAGGGTAGTAAAGCTGACACCCACAGTGACACACCTACTCGAAGAAGGCCACACCTCCTAGCAGTGCCACTTTCTGGCCCAAGCATATACAAGCCATCACAATGACTAAAACTCTACTTGCCCCCTCTTCTTTTTCACTCTTTCCATGTTTTCTTTATTCTAAGAGCATTTTTGATCTCCTGGTAATTGGCAGTATGGAATGACTTTGATTTAAAAGCCAATGCAGTTGGTTTGTGATTTCTCATAGGTTATTTTTAAAAAAATAGAATAATCCTATCTGCTTTGCAGAATTTGTTGATACTAGAGTATGACACTTCTCAAACAGAAAGTATTACGTTGAGTGCTTTTATTCTCCTCTCCCTCAGTTTGACATTTGGCTATTGGAAACCTGAAAGCTTTATATAATCTTTTATACCTAGGAAAATACATTATTCAGACTTGACATTGTTCCTCTAATTAGCATTTTAGTGGAGATTATTGATGAATTGATGGAGAAAGATGTACAAGACTTAAACATAATGATTTGGAATCAAACACTGGTTTACTAGTTCTAGACATTTAGCTTTCATTAGTACATTAGAAATTAAAGTTTTACTTTATAAGATCTCAAAATTGGATGGATTTTACAGGATTTTATAAATGAAGAACCCATAACCCTAACCCTAATCACATTAGAAGGCTGGAAAAGAGAGGAGAAAACTGGAACCTGGCTAGTCATAGGCAAACAAAGACTGCCTGCTCCTTACCCAACACCTCTAGATTCTATTGTGTCATCTGAATATCAAAAAGATGAACCAATATAGTAAAGGACACATGTGCAGTGAATAACTTCTATCATAAACTTAATATCTGTAGATAAAAATATATAACAACAAACACCAGCTAGTGGATGTGGGTGGTGTTTTAGAGAGCAGTAACTTCAGAAAGGAGATTCTCCAGCTCTTTAATTATTATGTTATTTGGATATTTTAATTCTTTTGCCCTCAGGGAATTTATTAGCCTGGGAGAATACAGAATCAAAGAAACGTTTTCCACAACCTTATTATTTACATATTTCTAATAGTAAACTGCAATAATTTAAAATATATTTTATTAGAGCATATCAATTATGCATAAACAGTTTGCTGTAAATTTTCATACATACACATAATGGAGTTAGGTCGTAATCACCACTGTCACCCTCTCTTGCTCCCCTTTTCATATTCACTTATTTCTCTCTCCTTAACTTTCACTTTGAAAAATAATTTTTTTCTGTGTTGTTTTGAATGAGACATGTCTCATTAGGCTTATGTGTTTTAATCCTTGATTTCAAGTTAATGGTGCTATGTGGTGGGGTTATATAATGTTTAGGAAGTGCAGGCTTGCTAGAGAAATATACCTTGCCTCTGTTCTACTTTCTGTCTTCCATCTTTGTTTATTTCTGGGTAATGTGAGGAATGAGATAGGCTAATTCAAAACAACATAGATGGGTTTATTTTTCATTACATATGTATGTATAATTTTATGTTAAGGAAAAGTTCTGTCAGATGTTTATCATACATTTATTTTTCTGAATTATCATTGAGTGCTCCAAATTATAAAATTACTAAAAATGTTAAAATTATATATATATATATATATAAAATAGTTTAACATTGGTCCAAATATGTCATAAATATGCCACTATCTTAGAGTCTTTCACTTCTCTATTTTTCAGAGGATAAGAGATGCATATTCTTGCTTTCACTCAACTCCTCATATTACAATGCAAGATAAATGAATCTGGACTTCACAATATGTTTGGAGTAATCAATATATTCATATGTATTCACTAGCAAATGCTTTCAGACCACACACAATCAAAAAAATTTTATGATCACTTCTCCAAAAAAACAAAGTTTGAGTGCATGCTGGAAGGATCGATTTTTTGTGAAGTGAACTGTAAAGAATTAGCATTTGTACTCATATGGTAGCTACTCAGAAGGCTCTCTGCCTAAGCATTCCTATTCCATTCCACTTCTGTGTGGATCTGGTACTTGTCACAATGGCCCCAGGCAAGTTGCCATAATGATCTGAACATATGGTGTTTGAAGAGTGACAACACTGGCAAAGCAGTAGTATTCACATGGGCCAGAGAAGAAATGAGCAAATGCTCATGCAAAGAAATGGGTACCAGTGCAAAAGTAGTGACAATTAGTTTCTGTAATATCTAAAACCGACACTTCTGGCATTGCTTCTTCTGGAAACTTCTGCTTTTTCTACTTTACTTTTAAACAGATCTTTTGTCTTTAAAACAGGATGTGAGTGTTGCCCACAAAAAGTTTCTGACATACTGTAATTTTAGTAAACTGATCTGATGAGATATAAAGAAAGACTTTTTAAAGTTTCCATGAGCTATTTACACATAGTGAACACAGTGGAGACAAAGTAATAAATTTCCAATGCTACACAAGTAAACTGTTGCTTTAATAGTGAGACAAAACTGATTATGTTTTGTGTGAAAAAAAATTTTAAGTATTTTTATCTTAATTTAGTTAAACCATCTATAATATTTTAAATGTTTAAAAAACTCATGTGGATACACAGGGATCAAAAGAAATGTTAACTATGATCATGTAAGTCCTGTATAACTAAAAATAAATGTAGACAGATACTGCTTTGTTATATACAGAAGAAATGTTCCAATTCAAGATCTTGTTTTTTTCTCTTAATTTTTTCACTCTTGACAATTTTATGTACCTTACAATGTGTTTTATCATATCAATATACTACTACCTCCTCTAAGTACCTCCACTCGCCCTGTCTCATCTCCCTTCCAAATTCATGTTTCTTTTTCTGTTTATTCAATATATTCTACTCATAGTTTCATGCCAAGTATCAACCTCTTGAAAAAGAGGGGTTCTGAAAGAAGGAGTGTCAGAGAGCAGAAAAAATCAATGACTAGAAGTCAAATCATGGGTCCAAGCTGATGATCTGTGTTCTGCTTTCTATTCTAAGAGTCTCTGCTCATGTCCTGCTTGTGTGTGTCTATTCTCCAAGCAGTTTTCTTTTTTTGTCCTAAAAAAATTTCTCTGAATAGTTCAACTCTTATAGAATGCAAGTTCAGTCTTCTGTTTTACATATCGATACAATCATTTACACCTGGTTTCCTTTTGATTATCTTATGAATCCTCATCCCATGATGCCAGGCCTATAATTCTTAACAGACAACAAGCACACATTTTTCTTAACATTACAAAGGAAATTAGAGATCTGTGTGCCTTTGTTAAGAACCGACAATAAACTAGTGGGGTGGGACCCTGCCCTAAAATTACCATTTCTACCACACATGGACATAAATTTGCTCTGTCCTAGGCTCACCTTGATCTCATGAATCTGCCTGCTTTTATATCTTTCTGTCAAGCTGGCTCATATTGAGACCATTATGTCTTTAGATTTGCAAAGTCCTCATAGTTCATATTACATGCTTATATTTTACATAGTTTAGAAATTGTGTGTGTGTGTGTGTGTGTGTGTGTGTGTGTGTGTGTGTGTGTTATTTAGAGCTCTTTCCTATTATACCCTTAATGGCTGTCTTGAAGGTTCCAGCATTTACCATTTTGCAGAGACATAACCACATCCTTTACTCCTGGATTCTTGCTGTTTCTTACTAATTCTTATAGAGTCATTACCATTACAGGGAAGAAACTCCTCTGAAGAATGTGAAATATGTAAATTATTATACAAACAAGTTTTATGACCAAAGCAGTCATTCACAGTCATGGAGGCTCACACTAGGGCCTTGTCTCAGGCAGGAACCAGGTCAGTCTGTCCCCTCCAAGGCCACACCAGGCTCAGCAGTATCTCTTCAGGATACTTTAGCTGGGTCCTCCCTACTTTTCCCCAAACACACTCTAAGTTCATTCTTGCTCTCTCTTTATTCAACAGCAAACCAGCAAACAGAAAGTTAATGAATGATAAAAAAAAGAAGAAAGAAAGAATGAAAGAAAGAAAAGAAGAGAAGAGAAGAGAAGAGAAGAGAAGAGAAGAGAAGAGAAGAGAAAAGAAAAGAAAAGAAAAGAAAAGAAAAGAACAAAATTATTTACCTACATGTTCACCCAAATGTTTTCTGAGCAACAAGGACACCAACAAATTTCTAACTACATGGGGAAAAGCCCAGAAGACTTCAAATCTACACAAAGAACTACAGATAACTGAATAAATTTGGGAGCAGGAGGTGTCATCTTTCCCAGGGGAGAGCGCATTAATTGATTATCTTACTGATGCCATACCATGTTCTAGCTCTCAACCAGAAGTGTCTGGAATATTAACAGCAGGCTGCTCAGGGGAAACAGAATGATGTCTGACACAAAGGTCCACAGGTTCTATCTTCCTTTAGTTGACTGGAAGAGGAAACAGCAGAATGCTATAGTTACTGGTCTCCTGTCTGCATACCCTGGATCTGCTGGTATACCACTGGAAGTCAGGAACAGGAGTTCGTTGTCTACCTTTCCACTACTGGATTCTGTGGGCCAGGCAGTGAGGCTAGGCAGAGCTCAGTAAAAGTAGAAAGGTCTGATTGGGAGTGAGGGCCCAGTGAACCAGAGGAACTGGATAGGAGAAAGCATTTCTCCGGAGTCTTAGGCACTGTTCTTTAATCAAAGGACTTCACGGAAGTGATCCTTAATGAAGCAGCTCTCTGAGATCGTCCTTGCTTATTCATACAGGATTATTTGTTGTTAGATGCCAATGCACACACTTTTTAGGGGGTGAATTAGGCATTAAATACCATTTTCTGGAAAGAATAACTAGGAAGGGAAGCTCATTGGCTGAAGACTCAGGGCTATAAGATACCTCATTAGCATGGAGAAGAACTTCAGGTGTTATGCTATCTGACTCAATGCCCATGGTAGTCAGTGGACTATTGTGGTTGTGTTTTCCAGAGAAGGTACACAGACAGATAGAGAGAGGTTCCACTCCTACTGGTCTCAAATCTCTGAGACTGCTGGGATCTGAGTTCACTCAATCTTTTCAGTTCTTATGTCTGTCTGATAACATGGCCCCACATGCCCTACACTGCCATGTGGTCAACCTTGAGGATATGGTATCAACAGCTGTATTTAAGAATATATATGTGTATACAAAAACATATAAACATACAAAAATAAGCAATGAAAGAAGACTAATAACTATCTGCAATTCTGGCTTTAGTCAATCTGATACAATCTTCTGGCATTTCCAGGCACTAGACATTTGTGTTCTACATATACATGCATGCAGTCATGCACTCACATAAAGGAATAAATGTAATAGTTGTAAAATAATATTAGTCTTAGAACCTTACCTGGAAGTGTTATAATAGTCCATAACTTGATTTGTTACTATCATTTTTTATCATCCTTTGCAATGAAGTCATTACAATGGTAAATACATAAAGTATTTGGAGTACTGAAGGACATCAATTATTTCCAGTAGTATACAGTGTCTTTGAATATGCAGCTGGCATCAACCTATTGCTGTGCACATTCTACCTTCATCTATACTGCCACCTTATTCTCTAAGCTTATGCTATTTATTTAGTCCTCTTGGATGTGCTTATAGTAATATTACTAGCTCAACTCTTGATCCTGATATTGCTAATAGAAGTTAAAAGAATACACATAAATGGAATCTATTGATGGTGACCTAATTACCCTCACAATGATCTACCATGTCATAGTTCTTGTATTGTAAGCACTCACAGGACTCGTTTCAGAACATATGCTTAAATAATTCCTATCAATGTAAAGGTTAATAAAATTTGAATGTTTATCATTAGAAGATAATTAAGAGGTATTTAAAAATATAGCATTTAAGAGGTAGTATGCAAATGGAGCAACTGCATCAAAGTAGCCTTGCATAGAATGTTTCAGGTTGAGATGGGAAGAATTTCAGAATGGGTAGTGATGATTTGAAGATAGTGATTTGAAACAATTATGAAAAGTTATGAATAACATAATTAGGAATACTACTTTGATGTAGGCAATAATCAGTCACTGTAAATTTTTATTATGTGTTTCTATACATACATAAAAAGGTGAAAATGTGGATGCATGTGCATGTAAAGGTTAGAGGGCAACCTGGAATATATTTTTATGGGCCTTCCACCTTGTGTTTTGTTTTTTGTTTCATACTTACCTTTTGTTTGTTTTTAAATCATGATAGATAGATAGATAGATAGATAGATAGATAGATAGATAGATAGATGAGTGATATATATATAAATGTAATGTATATAAATATATTTTCTATTATCTACATTATTTTGTGAAAAATTAGTATTATTTTGTATCTACTTCTTGTAAAAAGCAGCAAAGTTTGCTTATTGGAATTTATATAGAGAATTTGCCTATTCAAATCCTCCACACAACCCAAAAGACCTCAGCAAGATGTACAGTTGTACTGACAGCAGTGAGTCTAGCAAGCCCCAATCCAGCAGTGATTTGTTAGCTTTAAACTGCTGTAACAAATAATAAATGTTCCTACAAAAAAACCAGTCATGAATATATAGGAGCTAAATATTCATGAAGTCATTTGTTTCAAGAAACATAACTCAAAGCAACATCTAGTATTCTTCATGGAGATTACCTTTCATTTGTGAAAAGCTTGTGACTCAGAGCTGAAACTGTCCAGTTCTATTAATAAGAAATAAATATTTCATCTGAGTTGTAAAATACTCACATCTTAAGAACATTAAAATTAATTTAAAGCATTATTGCATGATAATAAAAATACAGATTCATGTCAAGGTTAAAGTCATGATAACAGCCATGCTCAGATCTGGGCTCCTGTCACCAACAATATAACACTATCTAGGGATCATCTATCCTAATATTTTCCAAGCTCAAGTGTTTTCAGGTCCAGTATACACAAATGTAAAGAAAAACAATTTCCTTAAGATTCTGAAATATTCAAGATTGTATTTCAGAGAAAGAGAAAAGATATTTTGTTGAGAAATTGCTTTGAAACATGAGAATATTCACAGTTGATTATTTTGATGTTTTCTGAATTTAGTTAAGAAAATGGTTACTGAGGAACATAATTATATTAGCTTCTACTTAATGCTACTTTGTACTGAACATTTAGTGTGAGCACTGTGAATCTTTCATTCATTAGCCTTCTATGCAGATATCAGGATGGTCTCTTTCACTCAGTTTTAGATATCTACAAGTAGTAACATGCCAGTGTATAAAACAGAGTCATTGTGATCCTGGAGGGGCATCTTGTGGCCTCCCTCCATTTCTGTGCTATCACACTCATAACATTATTTTATTTTCCCATTTTTCTGAACTATTATTAGATTTGTTTCCCCAACATTTATAAGTACTATGATAAATCATGGACCATTATAATGTAAATGCATATTTGAAGTCTGCTTTGGTGGAAACACATAAAGACTGAAAATTTGCTTTTCTGTCCTGTTCTCAAGTAATATCTATGTGAATTTTCATCAGACACACATTCAGGAAATATTGTCTTATACATGGTCTACCTCCTTGAATTTGTGTGTGTGTGTGTGCATGTGTGTGTGTGTGTGTGTGTGTGTGTGTGTGTGTGTGTGTGTGTGTTTTTGTTTTGAATGCATGAGTAAGCATGTGTGTGCATGTGTGGAATTTAGATGTTTAGAAATTACATATCTTCCTAAATTATTCTCCATCATAATTTTTTTGAAACAGTCTTTCCCTGAACCCAATATTCATCAGTTCGGCCCGACTGGATGATGAGTGAATCACTGACTTCCTCCTGTCTTTGTCTCCTCAGTGCTAGTACTACTACAGGTCCTCATCAGCACAACTGGCATTAGTGTGTTTTCTATGGACTTAAACCTGAATCCTCATTCTTAGCTGGAAATCACTTTATTTACTGAGCTCCTCCCAGTCCCAGAATCTCTCCCTTGACTCGTGAAAACAGGAGATTGAGAATCCATATATTTTTTTTCTTAACAGTCACTTTCTTATTATATTTTGCCTTAATTTTACCAATTGCTTTTAGTTAAAATGTTCCACATGATATAATATTTGGATTATTTGATCAAAGTAGAAAATGTCACAGTGGTGAAAAATTGAACTGAAGAACTAGATGCTAAGTATTTTAAACTTTGTAGTGAGCATACTGTTTCAATATTAATATAGTGAACGTTGTATGGGAAACACTCCATTGATATTATCTGAAATATTTTTATATTTTAACAAATTCTATTTGGACACTGAGGTTTAAGTGACATAAATATCATTCTTGTTATGAAACTTAATTCTTTTGGGGTAGATACATATAAAAATATAAGAATAGTTTAACTCTTAGAATATAAGAGTATCAGTAGTGTCAGGGACTTTCTAGGCTCCTTGACTTACCTGGTCGGTAGACACTTTTTGCTAGTACCTCAGATGGCCTCTGCAAACTTCTAGTCCTGCAGTATCCACTAGAACCTCAGAACTTACAAACATATACCAGCAAAAACATTACTGACATGAAAGCCCCGGTCTCCCAGGAAACCTAGGCAAACTGGAGCTAAAGATCAGGGTTTGAGCTGATCCATGAGTTCTTTGGGACTTGTATTCCTAGCTGCAGTGTGTTTTCAGGTGTAGTCAGGCCAAATGGCTTAATCTTGAGGTGTTGTCTAAACCTACACAGACCACCATATTATCTGGTCTTTCAAGTGATCTAGATACATGGTCTTCTCTGATCCTGCAGAAGATGGGACACCTGGATTCTCAATGATTGCTGGTCCTGCTGAAGCTAGAGACCCTCTGTGTGATGTCAGAACTTACTTTGGTCCTCTGGTTCTGGCCTTTGTTTTCAGACAGTATATGGTCTCCACCGGGTATATTACTCACAGAAAAGTCACAGAATTGTAGGGCCATCCAATGTTTGACATTTTCTAATGCATTGGGCCTTAGTGTTTAGTCCGACTCCATTGATCTTGTTGGCACATAGTTGAGACAGAATCACCTCAGCAAATACACTTGATAGCCACCAACAAATTTCATCAGTTTCCATAGTTGAATTTTATACAGCTATCCTTCTAGGAAAATTCACAGGAAAGAAAACCAAAACATACCAACAGGCTCACAAGAAAAAATTTAGGAACTCAAACAGGAATTTCAGAGGCTAGCTCAACAGGAGAATACAAAATAAAGATACAATGAGGTAGAAAATACTATCTGGTTTGGTTAAAGTTTACGCAGTCTGAGAGGCATGAACTCAGCAAACTGAGCAAAGTGAGAGAGATCTCTGGAACTCAACTTAATCTATCCCTTGGCTTTTAATCTCCAGTTAAAAGTAAGCTACTGAAAATAGATTTAAGTCAGTCTATAATCAACAACAGCTTTGACATTTGCAGCAGTTTCTCCTAAGTATGAGTAAACTTGATCTTAAAAGCTTTGAGTCATGCAGCTGACACCAAGAAGAGTGAGGTTCCACAATGTAAATGTAAAGAGAAAGGCTGAGGCATGAAAATGTGAGTTCTTGAGAGACTGTATCTATTAGTGGTGAGCAATTCTACCCTACCATCTTGCATTGTTGTTATAATGTGATTGTAGTTAAATACTAGTTCTGGGATGTAAGGAATCATCAACACAGAATGTGTTTCTATGAGTCACATTTTATAGCATTCTCAACAGTGTCCCCAGTCTAGAGAATTTTAGTCATTTTGAATTTAAGATAATATGGCATTTTATTTTTTTTTTGAGAAAAAAAAATCTCAAATCCACTGTAGACTAGATATAGCAGTTTGTCCACTGTGGTTTATTTGTTTAGGTTCTAAATGGGTTCATCTGTATTTAAGGTTATTATATATATTTGCATATGTATATGCATCCATGTGTGACATCCTACTTTGTCTTCTACAACTACCCACCTTCATTTACTGACACATGACTTTTTATTCACCTGGGCTGGCTAGGGAGTAGGTCTCAGAAGTCTGTCTGTCTCTGCCTCCCTGGCATTGGGATTACAGATTTATACCATCATTTGTGGCTATTTAAGTTAGACGGTGAAACAAACTCAGCTCTTCATTTTCTCAAGGTGTGTGCCATATCCTCAGTTCTTAGCTGTGAAAATTTTTCCTTGATTGGCAGCCTTTGATCAAAGAAAAGATGATATTAGAAGTCTGGTTTCAGCGGCTTACTAGACCTAAACATTAGTCTATACTAACATGGTATGTTTTAGTTTTCAGATAAAAGATGGAAATAAATCACTTGCCTTTTCTATATTCCTATAGTGATTCACTAAGAATCACATAGAATCAAAAATGGTTTAAATTATCATTATGGTAGTTTGTCCACAGACAAATGGATATGGTCTGGGTCTATTTAGAAATTGGAGTCCTGGTTATGGTTTTTAAATCATCATTCCTTCCTGGGTAGTGAGCAAAGAAGACTGGGGCCAAATTCCCCAAATGAGCACCAATGCTGTGAGAGACAAGCAATTCTGTTCTCATGTCTGCAGACTTGTGTAGCCACAAAGTTGATGGAATTTTTAAATGGAACAATTTTTTTTTTTAAAGGAAATGCAGCACACATTTTTTCTTATATTAATCTTAAGGAGTAACACTACATCTACTGACTGTAGCAACAGTCAGTTTGTGGCAGTTTAAAGATGCTTTGTTTCCCCTTTGCCCATTGTGTTTCCCAGAATCTAATGCCTTATGTGTTCTCACATGAAACCATAAACATACATTTTTTTTCTGGCTGGTCAGACTGTTGGTTAGCAATTTTCTTTTATTCTATTTTCTTTTCATAGTGATTTTTTTTCTATTAATCTTTGAGGTCTAACAGCAAAGCATTATGATATCTCAGATCCAAATCTGTTTCTAAACCTTTCCAAACTCATATTGCATCATATCTATTTTTGCTTATGTTCATCCTTCTTTTTAAACATTATTGGATTTTACTAAATTGATCTAAGTTTTTTCCAATGCTAAGAATCACAATGCTTTCAAAACTTTATTGGTATTCTAAAGAAATGGCTTAGTTGCTGGGCAGTGGTGGCACATGCCTTTAATCCCAGCACTTGGGAGGCAGAGGCAGGCAGGTTTCTGAGTTTGAGGCCAGCCTGGTCTACAGAGTGAGTTCCAGGACAGCCAGGGCTACATGGAGAAACCCTGTCTCAAAAAAAAAAATGAAAAAGAAAAAGAAATGGTTTGGTTATTTTTTGCCATGGAAAAGGAGATTTTGGGTTTTTGTTGTTGTTGGTGGTGGTGGTAAAATCAACTGCTTTAGACTAAAATTTTCATTCAGCTGATTATTTTCTGCATAGTAATGGACAAACTATGTATTTAACTTTTGTGTGTATGTGTGTGTGTGTGTATGTGTGTGTGTTATGTTTATGGGAATCAGAGTCTATGTATGTCACAGTTTGTGTGTAGAGGTCAGAGGACAATTTTAGATGCTAATATTCACTGTCCAACTTCTTGGGTGGAGAGAGTCTCTGTCATTTTGCTGCTGTACATGCACAGTTTCCAGGAACTCTCCCAGGTCCACCTTCTCTGTCATTATAGGAGCTCTGAGATTACAGACCCTGATGTGACTGGATCTGGCTTTTACACGGATTGTCAGGAGTCAAACTTGGGCTTTCATTAAACCATCACCCTAAACTGATTTCCATTTTTCTTTCCATTAATATAGCAAAAGTAAAATGATAATAATAATAATAATAATAATTGCTTTAAAGCACACAAAATAATACCTTACTCTAAAAAAAATATATCAAAATCATTTATAGAAAAGAGGATAAGCAAATAAGAATTCAGATTCCATCCTTCAAACACAATACTAGCAGTAAAAAGATGGAATCTGATTTTGTAATTATAAGATGCCATACTAAATTCAGAAAAAGTGATTTTTTTCGTTTGGTAGTTTTGTTTTGGTTTGTTTTGTTTTGTTTGGTTTTGTTTTGTTTGTCTTAAGTTTCTTGGTAGTGCCTGCGGTCAGTAGCCATTATCTTTCATTATTCCTTAAATTTGAGGTACAGTTTTTAAGATCCCTTCCTTTCTATCTACCATATGCCATCCTCATTAGCCTTTTCTGTTATAACACACCTTTCTTATAATCTGGAAAGCATTTGCTTTCTTCTACCTTGGTATCCTTGTGGAGATTTTGTGGTGCACATTGTACCAGGTTAAACTCTTGTATGTCCTTGGAAATTTTGCTGGAATGAACTGAGAATTGGTAAATTAAGAAAATATAAAGTAGTCATACTTATTTAAAATGCATATATTTATAGAAACATATAATCTGAAACCCATAGATAGCTGATGGCCAAAGCTTAAGTACTCCCTCCAGACTGAAGAAGGAAATGAAAAGATAACTTTCCAGCTGAGTTTTTAAAAAGTGGCTGAGCAAAAAGATCTCATTTGAAAAATCAGACACTGGTGGTTTGAATGAGTGTGATTCTGGAAAGCTCACATAGTTCAATGCTTGATCCTTCGTTGGTGAACTGTTTAGGAAAGATTATATGGTTTAGCCTTGTTGGAAGAGGTGTATCACTGTGGTGTGCTTTTAGGTTTCAAGAGCTCACACCATGCCCCATTTCTTCCTGCTGTCTGTGAACCACAAAGTAAGCTCTTCATTACTGCTGTTGTCTCAGTCTTACTTGCTTGCCACCAAACACCCAACCTTATGATCACTGAATAACCCTGAAAAATGGTAAGCAAGACCCACAAATTATATATATATATATATATATATATATATATATATATATATATACATCTCCTTGGTTATAGTGTCGCCTCACAGAATAGTAATTAAAATACATAGCTTGTTTCTGGGTATTATTGCCAGTCACTTCTACACCTTAATTTAGTCCAAGATCTCTTATTGTACTTGGATACTAGTTGACTAGATGGACTGGTCAGTGTCCTCAGATATTAACTAGTCCCTGCTATGACTTCCCTTGAATTGCATTCTTACAGGCATCCACAGTTGTACAGGGCATTTGTGCACTGTGTATCTGAACCCCTTCCAATCAGTCATAGACTTAAAAGGCTCTCACTGTTTTATTGTAGATTTGTGCACTGGTCATTTGAAACCTGGTTCTCATGCTTGTGCAGCAACTAATTTGCAACTGAGCCATCTTCTAAAACCCTGGATCTCAGGTTTTATATACAGTCTGAAACCAGCAAAAAATAAAAAGCAAAGATGGTGACTATGTCAGGTGGGAGAGGGAAGTTAGAGAAAGGATCAGAAAGACATGGTTTCTGAGACATTTTTCTAGCACAACAGGTCATAGCACCATATTTTGAGTGTCCTATTCTGAGCCACAATGACTACTGCATTATTTATCATATTTACCAGTTGTCTCTAGACACTAGCTAGATCAGAGGAAGTCAGCTGTGTCTTATTATAAATATGTAGGATAAACTTAATAAAAAACAAGACAGAGTATTCAAATCATCTCTGGTCTGCAACCAGCAGGATTTATTCACCTCTCAATAAATTACTGCAAAGTTTATGTTAGGGACATAAAAATTCCATGTTCATTATATTTTCTGCCGTGTCTATACAACCAGATTTGAGGTGCTTTATGTGAGCATGTGTTTTATGCCTATTCTTTTATTTTGTTGAAGACAAAGTGAGTTTTCCTCCATTTCTTACATTTCTCTTCTATTTTACAGCTTCCAGTGTTACTTCTCTCCAAATCAATATTCACTCGAGAATTTCCTATTCAAAAACAGATCATGGGCCCCATGAGGAACAAATAACAACTGAGGTAAAAGCTATGTGGAACAGTGGAGAGAGGAGATGGGTGAACATCTTACAAAGTAATCCCAGAATAGAGTCATGATTGAGGGGCTAAGTAACATTTTATATATATATAAAATTAGGAGAACAATGCCAAGAAGCTGTTCAGCTCTGAGTTGAGTTCAGAGAGAGAGAGAAGAATAAACCATCTAAGTGATGTGTAAAATAGAATAAATGAAAAATTAGCCTTGCTAGAAAGTTATATATCTTCTCAGGCTCTCTCTGTATATACAATGAAAATGTAATACTTATTCTTATAAACCATATGTGAGTTTCAGAAAGGATCTCAAGATTCAATGTTAAAATAAAATATGGTTTGAACTGTATATAAATAATTAGAACTTGCAGTAAATAATTAGAAACCTAGAAAAATAATAGATATTATCTTAGTAAATTTTGTACATTATTTTTTAATTTAAATTAGAATTCATGCAAGATAATAAATGAAAATAATGTGTTAAGATTCTTTATTTTAAAAACTATAAGAGAAGCCAAAAATGATCTGAAAATGAAGAGCATATATGCAGATTTTTTTTAACAATTGCTACCTTTCAAAGTGTCATATTATCCAAATTATCTGCAAATTTACTAAACTTTCCAACAAAAATTCTCAAGAAGTTATTATAAACATGTTGTTTCTAAAATATATATTGAAAATAAAGTAAGCAAACAAATAAATAAAAACCTCAAGACCACATGTTCTATAAGCGTCCATTGTCTGTTGGCACTCAAGTTTCCAAATTTTTTGGCTCAAGCTTCAAGAATGGCACATATAGCTTGCTCATGCTAGCCCTTTCTATCCTGGGAATACTTTTATTACTGCTCATCATGTTAAAGCTTGTCATTAACAACATCAACATTTTGGCAGCCAAAGTACATGGCTTGAAACTGAAAATAGACACCCAGACAGAGTTATTTAATTAACAGGCTGGCAAGCCAAGAACAGGTAAGATTCTGCACAGAGCCTTACCAACCTAAGACAGAGTGCATTGCTTTTGATAATGAATATTCTACGATAGGTAAAGAAGGCATTCTTGGCAGAATGACCTAAGACAGGCTCAGTCTTGTTTATGAAATAAAAAAGTGAAGAGGCAGAGAGCTTTTGGGGCTGCTTGGCAAATGTCCGACCAGCGGAATAATGCAGCGGCAACCGTGTTCTTCTTCAAACGGTTTATTCAGCTATCCCTGTACAGTGATCTTCCTCTTCTCCTCTCCTCTGCTCCCACAGCACCTTATAACCATTGCCTTAAACCTATCAGCAGCTGCCACGATGTCACTATTAATTTGTCACAGTCAATGATGCGAGGTAAGGCGATCGCGTAGCCACACCTCTCAGTGCGGGCATGACATATATGGTCTCAAGCAATGCCTATGCCAAGTGTCATCTTGTAACGGTGAGAGCAGAGCCGTAATGGCGAGAGCGGAGCTGATTCCTACAGGCCAAAAACTAGGAAATTAGCTGCTTGGGAGGAATATGACATTGGCCAAGGACAAGGAAGTAAGCTTCAGGCAGGAATCTGATATTAGGCAAGAACAAAGAAGTTATTTCAGGCAGGAATCTAAATCTTAGAACAATAAGTAGGCTTTAGACATGAAAATGACTTTGGGCTAGTACAGGAAAGTAGAATCAGATATTTTGGTCATCCTGATAAGCCCATAGAAACAGTGAACATAGAAGTGTTATGAAACTTTGTTTATTGTCTTGCTTGTTCTTTGACTATTTGATCTATTGTATCACTAGTTCCTCAACCTAAAACTGACTTTAATACTTGCATGTAATTCAAAATGTATAAAAGCAAAAAGGAGGGGAGATGGGATAGGGAGATTCTAGGGAGGGAAAATGGGGAAAAGAGATGACATCTGAAATGTAAATAAATAAAATATCCAGTAAAACATTTATTAGCTTAAGATGACCAACATATCCTAGTTTCTGCTGAACTAGTATTTTGGAAACAGCTTAGCTGTTTTTTGTACCGGGCCTGACTGACTGAAATCTAGATATCAGAGCCATAAATGTACATTCATGTACATTTACAATCACAGATACCATTGACTAGGGCTCAGAGAGATGACTCAGTAAATAAAGATGACTATGATCAATATTGAAGACTTTAATTCATTTCCAGTCCCCACATGGTAGAAGAAAAGGATTGACTGACTTTCATATTCAAACATGTGCATTCATCCTTAAACACACACACACACACACACACATACATTAAAAATTTTAAATTTAAAATGTTGTCTTCTGACTTATACACACATACTTAGGCACTCACATTCACATACAGAGATAGATAAATAAATGTTGGTCTGAATTCTGCCTACCTATGGCCTAGATTTTGACTATGCTTACCCACAAAGCCTCTGGGCAAGTATTGGGCTTCATGGAAGTGGTGAGACATTGGTCCATTTTGCACAGTCTAAGATCTGAGAAAGATGGAGTTGGTGCATGTGTCCCTGGGCCTGTGACAAGGCTCGGGTTGAGAGGATTCTCTGAAGCTTGGGTATCCAGGTACTGCTACGAGTCAATTAAAAGCCAAGGATGAAATCAGGGCCCACCAGTCTGAAGACTGGTATCTAGCCCAGGGGCAGGAGAAGGAGTAGCTCTGACTTAGCTCAATTGTGACTATCTTTAGCTTGGCAACAGTTGTCTGGGAGCACAGAGAGGTCTTCTATAGGAGATGTAGCTGTGGCTCTGTAGGCAAAGGCCTTTTCTATGCTTTCAAAGTCAGATCTTGATGAAAAAAACAGTTCATGGCTCTAAAGTGTTTATTGACTGTTCATCATGGAAAATGGATGCATACTGTACCATACCTACTAACTTCTCATGGAGGATCAGATATTAAATGCATTTTGTAGAGTGAAATATCTGTGAAGGGAAACTCATTGGTTACCCCTTCAAGGCCTCTAGGTATCTCATTAGCATGGAGAACTCTGTTCTGGACTTATATGAGCACAGGTCACATTACTTTATGTGGGGAATGTTGCACATGTTCCAGGCCAGAATTTTGGCAGAGAGCAGGGAGCAGCCTAAATCTCAGGTGTGTACCCATTGATTCTCTGTTCCTCAGACCCGCTTTATCTTATCAAGCTTCCTCACATGGTTTACTGTCAAATAAATAAATAGATAAATAAATAAATAAATAAATGCAATTACAAACTCATAAAAAGATAAAAATAATCATTGGAAAACAAGTTGCTTGGGTAAAAGAGAATGATTTATTTGGAAAGCCAGTGAAGATGCAGTCATTAGCTCTCTCTATATGATTGCTTGGTTCCTTCATCAAATCATCAAAAAAAAAAAAAATAGAGAAATTACATACCCCTGGATATACTCAGCTTGTTATATACAGTAAAGAAAGCCTGTTTAATACAAGAAAATTTCCCAGAATTTGAAGATGCCATCTCTCTACATCCTGAAAAGATCCCAATTCTGAACTGAAATGTAGTTTTTGCTCTCTACTACTTTTGAACCGTGGTAAAGTTTAACAATCCAAAATTGAGACCATTTAAAGCTAAAACCATCCCTACATAGCAACTTTATTCAGACCTGTCCAATCTGGAGATCACCCAATTTCCTTCTGTAGATGACTAGACAAGCAAACTGAAGAACCTTTATGGAAAAGAATGCCATTCAGAAAAAAAAGGAACACAGAATATTCAGAGCAACTTGGATGACCCTCAAAGATATTTTCAGTAGCATTATTCTGTGTGAATGAAGCCAGTCTCAAAGGTTTTATAGTATATGATGCCATTTATCATTCTCAAATAAAAGTCAAGTCACAAGAAATTAGAGCACATTAGCGCTGCCAGTGTTAGAAGTCAAGATTAAAGAGAGCATGCAAGCCTTTGTGGAGTTGTAGTACTCTGAACCCTAAATATAAGAATGCCAGTTAAATCTTCACATTTGTAAAAATGTAAAGAACTGCATACCAAAATAACTGGTATTGCTTTCTTTCTTTTAACTTATAACATGGTAAAATACAAAATATTATTTTGGAATGTCATAAACTACAAAGAAGGGTATTGTCTTGAATAGGACATATTTTGAGGGAACAACATCAAAGAATTGAAAAGACATTTAAAACAATGACATCTGACAGAGAGCTAATATCCAAAATTTAAAAACAACTCAAGAAGTTAGACACCAACAATTCAACTAACCCAATTAAAAAATGGGGTACATAACTAAACAGAGAATTCTCAACTGACTAAGAAACAATTAAAGAAACATTCAAAGTCATTAGTCATTAGGGAAATGCAAATCAAAACATCTCTGGAGTTCTGTTACATGCATCAAAATGGTTACGATCAAAAACAGCAAAAACAGCAAATGCTGGCGAAAATATGGAGTAATGGAAACATTTCTTCATTGCCAGTGGGGAGTACAAACTTGTACAAACCCTTCAGAAACTAATTTGGCAGTTTCTCAGAAAACTGATAATAGTTCTATGCAGCAATACCACTCCTGGGCATATTCTCAAAAGATGCTCCCACATCTCACAAAGACACTTACTCAACTATGATGCTTCAGAGAAGTTTTATTCATAATAGCCAGAAACTGGAAACAACTTAGATGTCCCTCAACTGAAGAGCAGGTAAAGAATATGTGCATCTACACTATGGAACAGTAGTTCAGCTATTAAAAACAAAGACATTATGAATTTTATACACAAATGGATGCAACTTGAGACTATCATCCTGAGTGAGTTAAGCCAGTCTGTAAAGGACATGGATGCTATGTACTCATTTATGAGTGAATCTAAGCCATAAAATACACATACCATGCTACACTCCACAGACCCAAAGAAGATAAACAAGAAGGTAGGCTCAACTGAGGAAACTTGAATCTCACTTCAAAGGGGGAAAAATAGTCATAAGAGGCTAATGAGGGAAGGAACTGAAAGAGAGAGTGGGAAGGAAAGGGGAATGTGGGCAGATTAAGATCAGGTTCAGGCAAGAATGGAAGAGAAGGATAGACAGCCCAAGCTCCTGAAATCTTCATGCATAAAAATTAACACTTAATTGAAGTGAGAGGGCAGAGGGATACGTCACCTGCTCAGCAAAGTATTGTGGGAGGAGGTGATTGGAAGGGAGGCAGTGAGTGGAATGTAAAGTGAACAAGTAAAAAAATTAAATTAAATTAAAAAATAGTTAATTATAACATTTGACATTTAGATCAATTATTGCCTAGTACTATAATCTGACTAATAAGTCATTGCCATTTCAGCACACATAAGTTCAAATTGTATTTTCTGTCCTTCAAAAGTTAAAATTCAAAAAAAATAAAAGCATCTTTGAACTAGAAAGTGACTCCTCCATAGGGAAAGAACCATTCTCTTATCTTTTTTCTTTCTTTCTGTAAAACTACTGCATTCTTATTTCCATGAATATCAGCTGATTGTCACTTCCATGAAAATATAGAGGAATAACGTCTGCTGTTTTTAAGTCTGAGTAAACCAATATCCAGCATCTTGAAAAAATTTCATAAAACACCAATCATTATATGCCCAAATAAATGGAAAAGAGATGTACATGCTGAAGACAATGAACAACTTCACTGTGTAAAATCCACTCTAGATATCTCTAAACCAGGTCTGGGGGAAAGGATTTCTATATTCCTCTTATATTAGGACAATTTCTCCACTGTCTAATTTCATTAGTTGCCTATAGGTTTTTTTTTGTTTTGTTTTTGTTTTTTTGTTTTATTTTTTTTTTTTTGTTTTGTTTTGTTTTTTTTTGTTTTTTTTGTAGGGTTGCAGCCTTCATGGGATTTCCCCATTAACTTTAGTGTATCAATTGTTGGGTTTGTTCAGCACATGTTTAGGTATTCATGTTAGTGATATCTTTGTAGCTTCTGATATTACGAGGAAGCACAATCTCCGAGCACACTTCTTGTTCTGCTTGCTCTTATAGTCATTGTAATTCCTTTCTCAATAATGTTCTCCAATGAGCGATCAGTAGATGTGTCCACTTTGATTGAGCTTTACAAAACTGCATTTTGAAGTGTTTTGCTATGTTCTCCATTTGTTACAAAGAGAAATTTAATTAATTTGGAGTAAGGACTACACTTAAGTGTGAATGTAAAAAAAATCAGAAAATAGAAAATTCAGACTGACTGGATCTATTTTGAATCTCACCAACAATGAATGAATATTCCTTTTTCTACATCCTCCAACAGTTGTTGGTTGATCATTTCTTCTTTACCATTTTGACAGAGATAAGACAAAAATCTCCAAGTTGTTTAGAGTTCCATTTTCCTAATTTCTAGGCCCATGAACATCACTTTAATGTCTTTGTTATTTTTTCCTTCCAAACCAGTTTGTTTTTTGAATGTGACTTTTGTTTTGTCAACTTATTTTTAGTTCATTTTATATTTTGAATATAAATTCTATGCTAGCTGAATAGTGTGAAGATTTTTTTTTTTTTTAGTTCTATGCACAACCTTTTCCCAAGGTTGATTGTTTCTTTAGTTTTGCAAAAGTTCTTTACTTTTATGGAATACAATTTATATATTGTTGGCATTAATTCTTGGGCAAAGAGATTACTATGCACAAAACCATTTCCTAAATCTGTATCATATTGGTAACTGTCAATGTTTTATTCTACCAGTTTCATTTTTTTAAGTTTCATATTTAGGTCTGTGAAAAAAATGTAGTTAGTTTTGTACAATGTGGTAAATATGGCTCTAATTTCATTCTTCTGCACATGAACATCAAGTTTTTCCAGCATAATGTAGTAGAGCTGCTTTCTTTTCCAGGCTTACATTTTTGCCAATTTTGCCAACTATTAAGTAGCTAAAGCTTTGCCTTCACATAGGAGAACATTTGACATTATTCCGTTGTTTTATTTATCAGGTTTTAGTGATTATGTTAGGTTTTCTATTGCTGTCACAAAACACCATGTCAAAAAAAAATTGAGGAGAAAACGTGGTTGTTTGACTTACACTTAAAAATCACAGTTCATCATATAAGGAAATAGGACAGAAACTGAAACAGGAAAGTTACCTTTAGGCAGGAGCTGATGCAGATGCCATCAAACGTTATTGCTTAATGGATTTTTTCCACTGGCTGGCTCAGCCTGATTTCTTATAGAAAGCAGAAAAAACAGCTCAGCAATGGGTGTGTTCACAGTCAACTGGGTCCACAACAATCAGTCATTAATTAAGAAAATGTTTTACACATTTATTTACACATTTTCTCAGTTGAGATTTCCTCTTTTCATTTACCTCTAGTTTTTGAATCAAGTTGACATAAAACTTGCCAGCACATCTATTATATTTTTTGTTTCCTTGCTGTTTGTTTGTTTGTTTGTAATATGGCTGTGTAGTGTAATATCCCAAGCACTATTATTATTATTTATTTTTCAGGATTGGTTTGGTCTTTTCTGGTTTCATATGAATTTTAATAGAGTTTCCTGTCAGATAAAATGGGGATTTTGATTAAGGCTTCACAGAATCTGATCTGTAAATAGCTTTTGGTAGAAAGGTCATTCCTACAATGTTAATTATACTAATCCATGAAAAGGAATGTCAATCAATCTTCTGATGTATTTCTTCATCTCTTTCTTTTAAATTTTAAAGTTTTTAATATAGAAGTTCTTTTGTTCCTCAGTTAAATTGATACCTAGATATGTTATTTGAGGCCATTATAAATAAAAGTGTGTTCATGACCTCTTTCTCTACATTTGTGATGAAATGTACAAAAAAGTTATTAATATTTGCCGATTGATTCTATATCTTATCACATTGCCAAATTTATCACATCTACAGGTTTTCTTGTAGAAGTTTAGAGCTCTGTAAATTAATCTACAAATATGAATAGTTTGACTACATTCATTCAATTTTTGTATCCATTTAATTTCTTTTGCTTGCTTTATTGCTCATGTTAGTGCTTCAAATGAAATGTTGAAAAGAAGCAGAGACAGGAAACATCACTGTCTTGTGCCTGACTTGAGTGGGATTGCTGAAAGTTTTCTCCTCTTAGGATGATGATAGGTGTGCATTTTTCATATATAGATTTTATTTTGCTGACATTTGTTTTCTCTAGGTCTATATCTATATTTTCTATGACATTTACCATAAAAGAACTTGAAATTTTATCAGAGTCATTTTTTCTCCATCAATTGAGACAACTATATTATTTTCTACTCACTTAGGTTTATTATATTTATCAACTTGAGTATGTTGCAAAGTCAACTTGAATATAGTGCATAACCTTGTTAATGTGTGTCTATATTCTCTTTGTAAGTGCCTTATTGTCCATTTTTAATGTATCTTCAATAGGAATATTGACCTGCAGTTTCGTTTCTTGTTCTGTCTTCATTTGTTTTCTGTAAAAATAAGCAATTATTCTACAACATGTGTCTCATCCTTGCACAGGGTGATGGATGACTTTGCATCATTCCCATATGTGCTGCTGAAGTGAGCATTCCCTCTTTTTTTGAGGTTAAAAGCATTGTTGGATGTTTGTGTGTGTGTGTGTGTGTGTGTGTGTGTGTGTGTGTGTGTGTGTGGTGTGCACATATAATTAGGTAAATAAATATATACATATATTTATACTGTTAAAATATACACTTGTCAATTTTTTTATTGATAGACACTTGAGATGTTTATGCCTCTGAACTATTGTGGATGGTGTTTCAAGATACATGGGTGTATAAATAGTTCTTCCATATTTTCCTTTAATATTTTGAAATACTGCACAGAAGTAAAATTGTTTGATCACATGACAATTTTTAACTTTTTGATAAGTCAATAGAGTAATTCTCATAGCAATTACATTATTTTAGTATTTATCTTAATGAATAAGAGATAACATTTGATATTTTTGGTTTTTTAAGGATTGAGAAGATACCCAAATCCTGCCAGGAGACAGCTGGTCTCCCAGGAGTGCTGACAGACCTACGAGAACAAGTAAGATCACCAGTTCTGCTCAAATTACTGGCCCAAGAGGGACCTAACATGAACCATCAGGACAGAGGAACTAAGGAACAGCTAGAGGATAGGATCCTTCCTGTTTCCATCTGCACCAAGAGCTGACCCTGTCCCACAGATTTCCAAACCCTAATTCCTCCCCAAGAGAAGTGGTCTCTCAGGAGTGCTGACAAACAGGCTTACAGGAAGGACAAGCCACAGTCAGAGATAGCAACCAGATGGTGAGAGGCAAGTGCAAGAACTTAAGCAAGATAAACCAAGGCTACTTGACATCATCAGCAACCAGTTCTCCTACCACAGCAAGCCCTGAATACCCCAACACGCCTAAAAAGCAAGAATCTAATTTAAAATCTCATCTCATGATGATGATAGAGTACTTTAAGAAAGACATAAATAACTCTCTTAAAGAAATACAGAAGAACACAGGTAAAAGAGTAGAAGCAGTTAAACAGGGAACACAAAAATCTCTTATAAAATTACAAGAATATACAACCAAACATGTGAAGGAATTGAACAAAACCATTCAGAATCTAAAAATGGGACTAGAAACAATAAAGAAATCACAAAGAGAGAAAACACTGGAGGAAAAATTCCTAGGAAATAGATAAGGAGATACATGAAAGCATTAACAACAGCATACAAGAGATAGAAGACAGAACCTTAGGTCCAGAAGATACCATAGAAAACATTGACACAACTGTCAAAGAAAATGCAAAATGCAAAAAGCTCCTAATCCAAAACCTCAAGGAAATCCAGGACACAATGAGAAGACCAAACCTAAGGATAATAGAAACAGAAGAGAGCAAAGTTTCCCAACTTAAAGGGTCAGTAAATATCTTTAACAAAATTATAGAAGAAAACTTTTCTAAACTAAAGAAAGAGATGTCCATAAACATATAAGCACCCTACAGAACTCCAGTAGATTGGAACAGAAAAGAAATTTCTCATGTCACATAATAATCAAAACACCAAATGCACAAAACAAAGAAAGAAAAGAAAGAAAAGGATTAAGGAAAAAATGTCAAGTAACATATAGAATCAGACCAATCAGAATTACATGAGAATTCTCACCAGAGTCTTTAAAAGCTAGAAGATCCTGAGCAGATGTCATAAAGACTCTAAGATGCCAGCCTAGGCTACTATACCCAGCAAAACTCTCAATTACTATAGATGGAGAAAACAAGATATTCAATAATAAAATTAACTTTACACAATATTTTACTATAAATCCAGCCCTACAAAGGATAATAGATAGAAAACTCCAACACAAGGAGAGAAATTACACCCTAGAAAAAGCAAGAAATAATCTTCTTTCAACAAACCCAAAAAAAGATAGTTACAAAAACATAATTCCACCTCTATCGAAAAAAATAACAAAAAACAATAATCACTACTCCTTAATATCTCTTAGTATTAATAGACTCAATTCTTTCAATAAAAACACATAGACTAACAGTCTGAATACATAAACAGGACCCAGCATTTTGCTCTATACAGAAAATGTACTTCATTTAAAAAGATAGACATTATGTCAGTAGCCTTTTTATCTCAAAGAATAAGTGGGCTGAGAAAGAAGTTAGGGAAACAACACCCTTCACAATAGTCACAAATAATATAAAATATCTTGGTGTGGCTATAACCAAGCAAGTGAAAGATCTGTACTACAAAAACTTTAAGTCTCTGAGTAAAAAAAATCAAAGAAGACCTTAGAAGATAAAAAAATCTCTCATGCTCATGTATAGGCAGGATTAATATAGTAAAAATGGCCATCTTGCTGAAAACATTCTACAGATTTAATTGAATGCTCATCAAAATTCCAATTCAATTCTTTATAGAGCTGGGAAGAGCATATGAAATTCATTTGAAATAAAAAAAATATTAATCCCAAAATAACAAAAACTAATCTCAACAATAAAAAACTACTTGGGGAAGTACTATCCCTGACTTCAAGCTGTACTACAGAGTAACAGTGACAAAAACTGCACGGTATTGGTACAGTGACAGACAGGTAGATCAAAGGAATAGAATTGAAGACCCAGAAATGAACCCACACACCTATGGTCACTTGTGCTTTGAAAAAGAAGCTAAAACGATCCAGTGGGAAAAAGACAGAATTTCCAACAAATGGTGCTGTATCAACTGGAGATCTATATGTAGTAGAATGCAAATTGTTTCATTCTTATCTCCTTGTACAAAACTCAAGTCCAAGTGGATCAAAAATCTCCATATAAAACTAGTTACACTAAAACTAATAGAAGAGAAAGTGGTGAAGAGCCTTGGACACATGGGCACAGTGGAAAATTTTCTGAGCAGAACATCAATAGCTTATGCTCTAAGATCAAGAATTGACAAATGGGACCTCATAAAATTTTCCAAACTTCTGTAAGTCAAAGGACATTGTCAATAAGACTTATCGGCAACCAACAGATTGGGAAAAAATCTTTACCAACCCTTCATTTGTTAGAGGGCTAATATCCAATATATAAAAAGAACTCAAGAAATTAGACTCCAGAGAACCAAATAACCCTATTAAAAATGGGTAACAGACCTAAACAGAGAATTCTCAACTGATCGAGAAGCAACTCAAGAAATGTTCAACATCTTCTGTCATCTGAGTTTTTGACCTTAGCCATTCTGACTGATGTGAGGTAGAATCTCAGGGTCATTTTGATTTGCATTTCTCTGATGACTAAAGATGTTGGCTAGAATGTGAAGAAAGAGGAACACCCTCAATTGCTGCTAGGAACACAAATTCATCCAAAAAATCTAGAAATTAGTCTTGCAGTTTCTCAGAAAATTGCACATAGTACTACCTGAGGACCCAGCTATACCACACCTAGGCATATACCCAGAAGATGCTTCAACATGTATTAAGGATACATGCCCCACTATGTTCATAGCAGCCATATTTATAATAGAGAAAATCTGTAAACATTCCAGATGTCCCTCAACAGAGGAATAGACACTGAAAATGTTGTACATTTACACAATGGAATATTACCCAGCTATTAAAAACAATGACTTCACCTGAGGCCTGATGCAGACCACTGCCTGGTCTGCTCCTGGGGACACAGGATCCCTCCTCACCCACCCTAGAGGGTGCACAGAACACAGAGCAGTAGGTAAGAATACTAGCTCACTACCCTACGCCCAGAGCTGAGTTCAGGGAGTGTTCAAATTCCAGCAGACCCCCAAACTCAGCCCCTGCGGAATAGCACACCCCTTCCGCCCCTCACCCGGACCTGAGGCCTGACACAGACAGCTGCACAGGCTGCTCCTGGGGACACCAGATTCCTCCTGGCCCACCCTAGAGGCTGCACAGAACCCAGAGCAGTAGACATTCTAGAGGGTCCACTGAACCCAGAGTGGCAGAGGTACCACTGAACCCAGAGCAGCAGAGGAACAAAGGAACTCAGAGCTACAGACAACATGTCCCAAGACATAATAGAGGAGCCACTGCACTCAGAGCAGTGGACACATTAGCCTGAGACAACCTAGAAGAAACATTGCACCTAGAACAGCGGACACCCAGCTGGACTGCTACCTAGGAGACACCATATTCTGAGTCATCCTAGAGGTACAGCTGTATTCAGAGCAGCTGGAGAAGATCACAGAGACATCAGGATCCCAAGGAGATCAGAAACAAGCAAGATAACTGGAAAGGGAGGCTTCAGTCAGAGACAAAAAGTACAGGGAGCACTAGAGTTAACCAGATGGCAAGAGGCAAGCACAAGAATATAAGCAACAGAATCCAAAGTTGCATGGCATCATCAGAACCCAGTTCCCCCATCATAGCAAGCCTTGAACATCCCATCACACTGGAAAAGCAAGATTCAGAATTAAAATCTCTTCTCATGATGATGATAGAGGATGTTAAGAAGGACATAAATAACACTCTCAAAGAACTTAAGGAGGACAGAGGTAGACAGATAGAAGCCCTTAAAGAGGAAACACAAAAATCCCTTAAGGAATTACAAGAAAAAATAACCAGACAGGAGAAGGAATCAAACAAAACCATCCAAAATCTAAAAACAAAAGTAGAAACAATAAAGAAATCACAAAGGGAGACTATCCTGGAGATAGAAAACCTAAAAAAAAAGATAAGGAGTCATAGACACAAGTATCACCAACAGAATACAAGAGATAGAAGAGAGAATTTCATGTGCAGAAGATAACATGGAAAACATTGACACAACTGTCAAAGAAAATGCAAAATGCAAAAAGCTACTAACCCAAAACATACAGGAAATCCAGGACAAAATGAGAAGGCCAAACCTAAGGATAATAGGTATAGATGAGGGAGAAGACTCCCAAATTAAAGGTCCAGTAAATATCTTTAACAAAATTATAGAGGAAAACTTTCCTAACTTACAGAAAGAGATGTCCATAAATATACAAGAAGCCTACAGAACACCAAATACTTTAGACCAGAAAAGAAATACCTCCCGGCACATAATAATTAAAACATCAAACATACAAAACAAAGAAAAAATACTAAAAGCAGTAAGGGAAAAAGGTAAACTAACATATAAAGGATGACCTATAAGAATTACACCAGACTTCTCACCAGAGACTATAAAAGCCAGAAGATCCTGGACAGATATCATACAGACCCTAAGAGAACACAAATGCCAGCCCAGACTATTATACCCAGCAAAACTCTCAATCAATATTGATGGAGAAACAAAAATATTCCATGACAAAATCAAATTTACACAATATCTTACCACAAATCAAGCACTTCAAAGGATAATTGGTGGAAAACTCCAACACAAGGAGGGAAACTACAACTTAGAAAAAGCAAGAAAGTAATCTTCCAACAACCCTAAAAGAAGATCTCTACAAAAACACAACTCCACTACCAACAACAAAAATAAGAGGAAACAACATTCATTATTCCTTAATATCTGTTAATATCAATGGACTCAATTCTCCAATAAAAAGACATAGACTATCAGACTGGATACATAAACACAACCCAGAATTTTACTGCATACAGGAATCGGACCTCTGTGAAAAAGACAAACATTACCTCAGAGTAAAAGAATGGAAAACAATCTCACAAGCAAATGGTCCCAAGAAACAAGCTGGAGTAGCCATTCTAATATCAAAGAAAATCAATTTTCAACCAATAGTAACCAAAAAAGATAAAGAAGGACATTTCATATTCATCAAAGGAAAAATTTACCAAGAGGAACTCACAATTGTGAACATCTATGCACCAAATGCAAGGGCACACACATACATAAAAGAAACTTTAGTAAAGCTTAAAGCATACATTACACCTCACACAATATTAGTGGGAGACTTCAACACCCCACTCTCAGCTATGGACAGATCATGGAAACAGAAACTAAATCGAGACACAATGAAACTAACAGAAGTTATGAACCAATTGGACTTAACTGACATCTATAGAACATTTCATCCTAAAACAAAAGAATATACCTTTTTCTCAGCACCTCATGGTACCTTCTCCAAAATAGACCATATAATTGGTCACAAAACAGGCCTCAACAGATACAAAAAGACTGAAACAATCCTTTGTACCCTATCAGCACACCATGGACTAAGACTCATCTTTGACATGGAAAAAAACAACAAAAAGCTCACATACACGTGGAAACTGAACAATGGTCTACTCAATGATAACTTAGTCAAGGAAGAAATAAAGAAAGAAATTAAAGACTTTTTAGAATTTAATGAAAATGAGGACACATCATATCAAATCTTGTGGGACTCCATGAAAGCAGTACTAAGAGGAAAACTCATAGCAATAAGTGCCCACAAAAAGAAACTGGAAAGAGCATACACTAACAGCTTGACAGAACACCTGAAAGCTTTAGAACAAAAAAGAAGCTAATATTCCCAAGAGGAGGAGACGGCAGGAAATAATCAAACTCAGGGCTGAAATAAACCAAGTTGAAACAGAAAGAACTATACAAAATATCAACAAAACCAGAAGCTGGTTCTTTGAGAAAATCAACAAGATAGACAAACCATTAGCCAGACTAACCAAAGGGTGCAGAGACAGTACTCAAATTAAAAAAATCAGACCTGAAAAGGGAGACATAACAACAGAAATAGAAGAAATTTTAAAAAATCATCAGATTCTACTACAAAGGCCATACTCCACAAAACTGGAAAATCTGGATGAAATGGACAATTTTCTAGATCGATACCAAGTACCAAAGTTAAATGAGGAGCAGATAAACCATCTAAACAGTCCCATAACCCCTAAAGAAATAGAAGCAGTCATTAAAAATCTCCCCACCAAAAAAAGTCCGGGGCCAGATGGTTTCAGTGTAGAATTCTACCAGACCTTCCAGGAATACCTAATACCAATTCTCTTCAAACTATTCCACAGAATAGAAACAGAAGGAACAATACCCAATTCATTCTATGAAGCTACAATTACACTCATACCTAAGCCCCACAAAGATTCAACAAAGAAAGAGAACTACAGACCAATCTCTCTTATGAATATTGATGCAAAAATACTCAATAAAATTCTTGCAAACCGAATTCAAGAACACGTCAAAACAATCATCCATCATGATCAAGTAGGCTTTATCCCAGGAATGCAGGGTTGGTTCAATATTTGGAAATCCATCAATGTAATCCACTACACAAATAAACTCAAAGAAAAAAAACACATGATCACCTCACTAGATGCTGAGAAAGCATTTGACAAAATTCAACATCCCTTCATGTTAAAAGTCTTGGAAAGATCAGGAATTCAAGGTCCATACCTAGACATAGTAAAAGCAATATACAGCAAGCCAGTAGCCAACATCAAACTAAATGGAGAGAAACTTGAAGCAATCCTACTAAGATCAGGGACTAGACAAGGCTGCTCACTCTCACCCTACCTATTCAATATAGTACTGGAAGTCCTAGCTAGAGCAATTAGACAACAAAAGGAAGTCAAAGGGATACAAATAGGAAAGGAAGAAGTCAAAATTTCACTATTTGCAGATGTTATGATAGTATAATTAAGCAACCCTAAAATTTCCATCAAAGAACTCCTAAACCTGATAAACAAATCCAGTAAAGTGGCAGGATATAAAATCAACTCAAACAAATCAGTAGCCTTCCTATACTCAAAAGATAAACAGGCTGAGAAAAAAATTAGGGAAATGACACCCTTCACAATAGTCACAAACAATATAAAATATCTTGGAGTGAACCTAACCAAGCAAGTGAAGGATCTGTATGACGAGAATTTCAAGTCTCTGAAGAAAGAAATACAAGAAGACCTCAGAAGATGGAAAGATCTCCCAAGCTCCTGGATTGGCAGGATTAATTTAGTAAAAATGGCCATCTTGCCAAAAGCAATCTATAGATTCAGTGCAATCCCCATCAAAATTCCAAATCAATTTTTCATAGAGATAGAAAGAGCAATTTGCAAATTTATTTGGAACAACAAAAAACCCAGGATAGCAAGAACTATTCTCAACAATAAAAGAACTTCTGGGGGAATCACTGTCCCTGACCTCAAACTGTACTACAGGGCAATAGTAATAAAAACTACATGGTATTGGTACAGAGGCAGGCAGGAAGATCAATGGAATAGAATTGAAGATCCAGAAATGAACCAACACACCTATCATCATTTGATCTTTGACAAAGGAGCCATAACCATCCAGTGGAAAAAGGACAGCATTTTCAGCAAATGGTGCTGGTTCAACTGGAGGTCAACATGTAGAAGGATGAAAATCAATCCATTCTTATCTCCTTGTACAAAGCTCAAATCCAAGTGGATAAAAGACCTTCACTTAAAACCAGATACACTGAAACTAATAGAAGAGAAGGTAGGGAAGACCCTCGAATACCTAGGCACAGGGGAAAAGTTCCTGAACAGAACACCAATGGCATATGCTCTAAGATCAAGAATTGACAAATGGGACCTCATAAAATTGCAAAGCTTCTGTAAGGCAAAGGACATTGTCAATAAGACAAAAAGGCAACCAACAGATTGGGAAAAAATCCTAACCAATCCCATATCTGATAGAGGGCTAATATCCAAGATATACAAAGAACTCATGAAAGTATACTCCAGACCAACAAATAACCCTATTTAAAAATGGGGTACAGAGCTAAACAAAGAATTCTCAACAGAGGAAACTCAAATGGCTGAGAAGCACCTTAAGAAACGCTCAACATCCTTAGTCATCAGGGAAATGCAAATCAAAGCAACCCTGAGATACCACCTCACACCAGTCAGAATAGCTAAGATGAAAAACTCAAGTGATGCTGGGCGGTGGTGGTGCATGCCTTTAATCCCAGCACTTGGGAGGGAGAGGCAGATGTATTTCTGAGTTCGAGGCCAGCCTGGTCTACAGCGTGAGTTCCAGGACAGCCAGGGTTACACAGAGAAACCCTGTCTCGAAAAACACAAAACAAAACAAACAAAAAACAAACAAACAAACAAAAAACTCAAGTGATAGTAGATGCTGGCGAGGATGCGGAGAAAGAGGAACACTCCTCCATTGTTGGTGGGATTGCAAGCTGGTACAACCACTCTGGAAATCAGTCTGGCGGTTCCTCAGAAAACTGGACATGGCATTACCTGAGGACCCAGCTATACCACTCCTGAGCATATACCCAGAAGATGCTCCAACATATAACAATGATATATGCTCCACTATGTTCATAGCAGCCTTATTTATAATAGCCAGAAGCTGGAAAGAACCAAGATGCCCTTCAACAGAGGAATGGATACAAAAAAATGTGATACATTTACACAATGGAGTATTACTCAACTATTAAAAATAATGAATTCGAGAAATTTTTAGGTAAATGGATGGAACTGGAAATTATCATCCTGAGTGAGTTAACCTAATCACAAAAGAACACACATGGTATTTACTCACTGATAAGCAGACATTAGCCCAAATGCTTAGAATAGAGAAGACTCAACTCAAAAACCACATGAAGCTCATGAAGAAGGAAGACCAAGTCGGGATGCCTCAGTTCTACTTAGAACGAGTGACAAAATTACTCAAGGGAGCAAATATGGAAACAAAACATGGGACAGAAACTGAAGGAGGGGCCATCTGGAGACTATTCCACCTGGTATCCATCCCATGTACAGTCACCTAAGCTAGACACTGATGTGGATGGCTGGAAGTGCATGCTGTCAAGAACATGATATAGCTGTCTCTTTAAATGTCTGCCTGAGACTGACACATCCAGAGGACTATGCTCACAGTTAACCACTGATATGACCAGGGGTTTTCCAATGGAGAAGTTGGAGAGAAGACTGAAGGAGCAGAAAGTGTTGATGACTCCATGAGGAAAGCAACAATACCAACCAACCAAAGCTCCCCAGGGTCTAAACCACCAGCCTGAAAGCACATAGGAAGGGACCCATGACTCCAACTGTATATGTAGGGGATGATTGCCTTGACAGGCATAGGGGGGAGAGGAGATTCTTGGTCCCATGAAAAATGAACACAGAGTGGGGGGGGATTGTGAGGGTGGAGAGGGAGGTAGTGGGGGTGGAGGGTAGGTAAGGGCACAGCCTCATAGAAGCATGAGGAGGGGAGATGGGATAGGAGGTTTCTGGGTGGTGGGAGGAAGTGAGGTAAGGGGATAAAATCTGAAATGTAAATATAATACCAAATTTTTTTAAAAAAAAATCTAAAAAACTGTTTAAATAAAAAAAAAGAAAGCAAAGAGCAGAAAAAATAAAAATAAATTAGCTTGATACTAAAATTTGTTTTGAGAATTGTATATTGCAGAATACACAGCCTTGGTGTACCTACTCATCAAGTAAGCTAAGCAGACCTGCTCAAATCTCCAATGTCCTGGAATCCCATCTGGATGCAGTGAAGACCCAGCGTCAGAGGCTTATCAATTTACTCTTCCCCTCACCCCTCTTCCAATATCTCAATGCCTGTAATCAGCTTGAAGAAGTTAATGATGAGTCAGCACCCCTATTCCCTGGGCTTGGGGACTAAGGTGGTTAATATTGGGCTGTCTTTCTAGGGAAAAGTAGTGGTTTTGTTGGAACAGAGAGGATTAATTAGGAATTATTTCAGAGCCATAACGTATTGGTAGAAATCTGTATAATTATTCTCAAGATGAAGTTATAATTTCTTAAATTGCACAAAATTTACTTCGATTTCAAATTAGTTTCCATTGGTACGAGCTTCTTATTGATATAAAAGTGAGATGAATATTGATACCCACATAGGCATTGTGCCAGTATAACACATTTAGGAATACAAGGCTTAGACCCAGTCCTTCTTTAAGTTTTCTAACTGATTTGAGATGGTTAGCCTGTGAGTTAAGGGACTATAGCAAATTCAGGACTTTGAGTTTATTGATAAACTGTTTTCTGTATTTTATTTAGAAATAGCTGAGAGGAGTTAACAGACAACAGTCCAGATTGCCTTACATGGATAGTTGGTTTTCAAAACGTCAGAAGTCCACAGAATTGACTTTACAAACATTTCTGTATTAATGTTCATTTTGATTAGAGACCTGTCTGCTCCTGACACCTTCCTGTCTTGGATTCTAAGAAGAAATTGAGCATCTTTGAAGCTACTCCAGTTGTGGTGAGACAGCCACTGGGCAAGAATAGCCTCTCTGCATCTACAGACAAATTACTGTCCAGAAAAGGACGCACTTGCAGAATAGTCGACTGATTATATTTGCCTGGACAGAGTAATCAGCCCTTAATAATTCTGCATCACTATGGTCTGTCAGAACATCCTGGGCAAGAAGGCTGAAGACCAGATGCTCCAATGTTTTGAAGTATAGGGACTGTCCATGTGTTCAGCAGTCTCTATAAATTGGCTACGTTTTAGAAGCCATGCTTTGTGCTTCCCATAATTTCAGTTAACTCAGTCATTCTGAATTTCTGACGGGGTTGAAGACCTATAGGCTCATAGCCAATCCTGGCTATTTACTTTGAGAGAAAAGATTGGAGTGGAGGGTTTTCAGCTGACATTCATTCCAAGCCAAGAAAAAATCCAGGTTCAGAACTAAGTGTTTCAGTTAGGAGAGATGAGAGAAGTTCTGGTTAGTCAATAAAATTAGGACTAACTAGAACCTCACTGGTACCAATCGGCACAATTATGCACTAATTGTATTTTAAGAGAAAAGTTTTATTTTAACAGGAAGGGTGATATGTAGGAGGAGCTAAGGTGGGAGGAGTACGGAGAGGAAGAGAAGGAGTAAGGAGAGGAGGAGAAGAAGGACAGGAGAAGCTAAGTGATGAGAGAAAGAGAGAGAAAGAGAGGGGGACATGAAGGCAGATGTTCACGTGTCTCCACCAGTCAAAGATAGTTGATATATCTAGGCTGAGTATTGGGCTACACTCCTGACTGAGCATTACCAAACTTATAAAGCCTTTGACTAACATTTTTAAAAATTGTATAAAAGCAAAAAGGAAAAGGGAGCATGGGATAGGTGTTTTCTAGGGAGGGGAAATTGGGAAAGGGGATGAATCTGAAATGTAAATAAAATATCCAATAAAAAAATGAAAAAAGAATATAAAAAACCAATAACTTCATGAAATTCACAAGCAAATAGATCTAGAAAATATCATCCTGAATGATCTAACTCAGAAAAAAAAAAAAAAAAAACCACACATGGTATATACTCACTGATAAGTGAATATTAGGCTAAGACCATGGAATTCTCATGATACAACTCACGGACCACATGAAACTCAAGAGGATGTGAGACCAAAGAATGGATCCTACTTAGAAAGGGGAACAAAATAATCACGTAGAGATTGGGAGGGACTTTGGAGGAAGAAAAGAGGGGGAAGAGAAATAGAGTTTACAATTAGGTATGGAAAGAGTTGGAAGAGATGTACAGAGGGTCAGGAAATTGAAGACAGTTTCATCGTAGTGGGGATGGGAAACTTGGGGTAGCAACCAGAAAGTCCCAGATGCCAGGACAGCAAGAGCTTTTCAGGAACCTATGGGGCTGACATTAGTTAAAATACCACACAATGGGGAGAAAAAAACCTGTTGAGACCATATCAAGAGGTTTGACATGCCATCCCCCATTGATGGGGCCACCCACACATTTCCAAATTTTTAACCCAGAATTGCTCCTGTCTAAAGAAAATACAGGGACAAAGAGTGGAACAGAGTCTGAATGAAAAACCAGCTAGAGACTGCCCCACATGGGAATCCATCCTATATGCAGACACAGAACCCAGACACTATTGCTGATTCCAAGAAGTGCTTATTGATAGGAGCCTGATACAGCTATCTCCTGAGAGGCTCTGCCAAATCTTGACCAATACAGATGCAGATGCTCACAGCTAACCATTGGATTCAGCACAGGGACCCTTTTGGAGGAGTTAGGGGAAGTACTGAAGGGGCTGACGGGGGCCTTATCCGGCACTGATGAGAGGGAAGGCCCTTGGTCTTATGAAGGCTTGATGCTGCAGTGTAGAGGAATGCTAGTGGGGTAAGCCAGGAGTGGTTGGGTAGGATAGCACCCTCATAGGATTAAGGTAAGTAGGGATTGGGTAGGGGGTTTGCAGAGGGGAACTGGGAAAGGGAATAACATTTGAAATGCAAATAAATAAAATATCCAGTCAAAAAAAAAAAGGATTAATGAATATATATATTTTCTTTTCCTATTTTAGATAGTATTAAGCTTCAAGGAAATATTTTAAAAACTTAATGACAAAATTATTCATTAAATGAGTAATTATGTAGTGAAGGACTTTTTTACATATATTTGTACATAAAAGAAAAACACTTATAAACTTCAAAAAATATTCTGTTACAGTTTCCACATTTTAAGTTTTACTTGGGACCAGAAGTTCTCAATGTGCATGACAAAGAAGCAACACAGCAACATTCTTTTTGTTATTTATTCCAAGTGGCTATTTTCATGCATCTCTAACTGAGCTATGCATGCATGAGTTCTTATTTTAATCTGTTACTTGCTAAACCTGGTGCAGAATGTACCTGCTGTCTCCTTCAAGGAAGTCAAGAGTCACTGAAACAGCAGGCCTAAAGATCAGAATATATTTATGTTTCAGACATAATAACCGTGCTATAGACAAATTTATTTTAAATTTATAAAAGCTATATTCTCTCAATAATCTATGTATTATTTAAAAGAATCTGAGGGTCATTTTAAGCACATGGCATTGGCTCTTGTAATGGTGAAGCTCACTAGGTACACAGAGCAAATTGCTTAGAGAGAGTTAATTTTTATGCATGTTTTATGCATAAATAAATTGGAACATAGAAATTAGATCACATTCCAGCTCTTTCTTTTTAAACTGTGTTGTACGGTCTATGCAATTCCCAGACTAATAACCTTCCATCTCCAGGGGTTACACATGAACACAGCATGAAATGGATAGTAAACTAAAATATATATGCAAATTGCTGTAGTGTTTGCTTTAGACAATGGTCCCTCAAAATGCCTATCACACATGTTGTCAAATGGTTCCTGGGATAGGTATGGAGTTCATTTATAAAAGAACAACTTAGCAAGATTAAACAAATTCACCAATGGCTGATCAGCCTGCTCCTAGATCAGGTGATATTATGTTGCTCAAATCATTTTCTACTCTTTAACAGGTCACACTGAATGTGAATCAAATCGTAGTCTCTTGAAGAGATTTCATTTCAATTCATTAATCAGAAATATCCTTCCTGGGTTTTCTTTAGAAGGAATACTGCAGAAAAAGATGAACATAGAAGAAGACTAGTCTTCATGTAAGAGGTTTCAAGAGAAGAGATGTCTATAGACATATTGAAAGTCATACAGTAACTATTTATTGATATTTATGAAATAAATGCTATTGCTTAGTAATCTGAGATGATAGTTTCAAATATATTAAGTAAATGTGCATATTGTGGTTACAATGTGACTCTTCCACATAATCATTTCTTATTACTTTTATTTTTTTACATTTCTGTCATTACCCACCTCCTTGTCCAACCTCCCACAGTTTCTTATCCCGTCCCTTGTACCCACTGTCTCCTGGAGGATGCCCCTCACCAGGCCTCCCCACTCCCTGGGGCCTCATGTCTCTCAAAGGATGGGCACATCTTCTCTTACTGAGACCTGATCAGGCAGTCCTCTGGTGTATATGTGTCTGGGCCTAGGACAAGTATGCTGCCTGGTTGGTGGCTTAGTTTCTAAGAGATCTCAGGAGTCTGGGTCATGTTAGACTGCTGGTCTTCCTATGGACTACCATTTTCCTCAGCTTCTTCCAACCATTTCCTAATTCAGCTGGTCTCAGTCATCTGCTTGTTGAGCCTCTTTGAGGACAACCATGCTACACTACTGTCTGTAAGCACATCATAGTAACAGCATCAGTGTATGATCTTGGAAACTCCTCTTGAAATGGATCCCAAGTTGGGCCAGTCACTGGATCTCTTTTCCCTTAGTCTCTTCTCCATTTTTGTTCTGGAAATTCTTTTAGACAGGAACAATTCTGGGTCAGAGTTTGACTGTGAGATGGCAACCTCATCCATCCAGTTAATGCGCTGTCTTTGTACTGTAAGTAGTCTCTACAAGTTCCCTATCCCTATTATTAGGCATTTCATCTAAGATCCCTCCCTTTGAGTCTTGATAGTCTCTCATAATAACAGATATCTGGTATATTCTAGAGGGTCTCCCCAACTCTTGACCCCTGAGGTTGCATACTTCTACCTATTCTGTTGACCCTCAGGGCTTCTCTCCTGCTCCCCCTCTCCAATAAAAAAATCCTTATCATGTTCTCCTTTTTCCCTCCCCCACTCCCTACCAATGATGTCCATCCCTCCCTCTGCCTCCCATGACTGCTTTCTTCTTCTTTTCAAGAGAGATGAAATTGAAGCATCTTCATTTGGGCCTTTTGACTTGTTAATTTCCTTGAGGTCTGTGGAATGTGTATCCTGGGTATTCTGTACTTTTTTGGGCTAATATACAATTATTTGTGAGTACATATCATGCATGTCCTTTTGGGCCTGAGTTACCTCACTCAGGATGATATTTTCTAATTCCAACCATTTGCCTGTAAAATTCATGATGTCTTCATTCTTAATAGCTGAATAGTATTCCATTGTGTATATGAACCACATTTTCTGTATTCATTCTACCATTGTGGGACATCTGGGTTATTTCCAGGTTGATCTTCAGGTAGATCTATTTCCAATTTTCTGAGGAACCTCCAGACTGATTTCCAAGTTGGTTATACCAGTTTGTAATTCCACCAACACTGGAGGAGTGTTTTTCTTTCTCCATATCCTCGCTAACATGTACTGTTACTCGAGCTTTTGATCTTTTCCATTCTGATTGGTCTAAGGTGAATTCTCAGGGTTGTTTTGATTTGCATTTACCTGATCACTAAGGACTTTGAATATTTCTTTATGTGTTTCTCAGCCATTCCAGTTTCCTCTGTTGTGAATTCTTCTTTTAGCTTTATATCCCATTTTTTAATTGTTTGTTTTGGGATTTTTTTTTTTTTTTTGGTTTTTGGTTTTTTTGTTTTGTTTTGTTTTTTGTTTTTAGTTTAGCTTCTTGAGTTCTTTATATCTTTTGGATATTAGCACTCTTTAGAGAGACAGTATCCAAAATAACAAAATCAGAAATGAAAATGGAGACATAACAACAGAAACTGAGGAATTTAGAGTTTTACTTTACTGGGTTATTGAGAGGTGGGTTCATCAACAACTGGGTGGTTATATCTGTGAAGGAACTAGCGGCTCCAGGGATGTGAAAACCAAAGCTGGAATCACAGTGACTGGTCTGGTCACTACTGGGGCAAGCTAGAGAGAGTAGCCTGGCAGAACCAGCTCTCAGAAGCTCTGACCCTCGGGAAAGGCTGCTGAGATGAGGACACCCAGCTGGGACCAGGCAGCCTGCTGGTAGCCAACATTAGTGTGGGAACATGGTGGCTAAGCTGGGAGCTAGCCAGATGCTTCCATTCTAATTCCAGTTACAACTCTGTAGGAACAGAGTCAACTAACCTGGACCTTTGGGTTCCCAGAATCTGAATCACCAACCAAAGAGTGAGCACAGGCTGGAACTAGAAACTTTGCACATTTGTAGCAGATTAGCAACATAGGTCCTTTCAAATCTGGAGTAAGGGCTGTCTCTGAGCCTGTTGGCTGCCTGCTTATGGATCCTGGATCCCTAAATGCGTAGCATTTTCTGGCCTCAGTGAGAGAGGATGTGCCAAGTTCTGCAGTAACTTGTTATGCAGGGAAATGGGTTGCTTGGTTAGGTGTTGACATCCAGAGAGAGATTTCCCCATCTGAAAAGGGAAGGTGAATTGTGAGGGGACTTGAGTGAATGGGTACTGAGAGGAAATGAAGAGATATTGGCTTGTAAAGTGAGTGAAATGATTTGTACATCCTTGGCCCTGGGAGTGGCACTATTGGAAGGTGTGGCCTTATTGGAGTAGGTGTGTCACTGTGGGTGTGGGTTTTAAAAACCTCATCCTAGCTGTTTGGAAGCCAGTATTATGCTAGCAGCTCTCAGATGAAGATGTAGAACTCTCCATCCCTCCTGCCTTATGCCTGCCTGGACGCTGCCATGTTCCCACCTTGATGATAATGGACTGAATTTCTGAACCTGTAAGCCAGCCCCAATTAAATGGTGTTCTTATAAGAGTTGCCATGGTAATGGTATCTGTTCACAGAAGTAAATCCCTAAGATAGTGAATAAATAAATAAATTAAATAAACAAATAAGCAAAAAAGACCCAGCTATACTACTCCTGGCCATATCCCAAAAATATTCCACAATACCACAAGAACACTTGCTCAACTATGTTCATAGCAGTTTTAGTCATAATAGCTAGAAACAGGAAACAACCCAGATGTCCCTAGACTGAAGAATGGATACAATCTGGTTCATTAAAACCATGGAATACAACTCTGCTATTAAGAACAATGATGTCATGAAATTTGCAGGTAAATGGATAGAGGTAGGAAATATCCTGAGTGAGGTAACCCAGACACAAAATGACATGAATGGCATGTACTCAGTTATAGGTGGATATTGGCCATAAAGTGCAGAGTATAAATAGATAAAGGGGAAGAAATCCCCTCAAAAACCTCAACCTTATTGGAGGAAATACAGAGATTTGATGATGAGAGAACAAGAATCACTTTCTTTTATAAAAATAGAGATTGGTAGTTTGTTAATGTCCCTGTACATGGCCATACATTCATATGCATATGAACAATGATAATTGGACTCAGTGTTATTAATATCAGAAAAAAAATTTAACAAGACATGATGTTTGTGAATGCAGCTACAAGGAGTTAAAAAGAGATGGTTGCAGATGCATATAATCAATATACATTACATAAATACATGAACTTTTCAAAGAATAAAAATTTTAGCTTATTAGATAACTAATCCAGAAAAACAATAAACTAAAATTTCAAAACTAAAAAAAATAGAGTGAATAAGAATGTTATATACCAATTTTCTGATAAATTTAGACACAAAAGTTCTTAATGAAATTCTTGCCATTGCATTCAAGAACACATTGAAAAGTTCATACATTATAACCAAATTGGTCATATTCAAAAATGTGAATTAAAATACACAAACCAGTATTTCTAAATAAGCACTAAAATAGGCTTAAGTACAGAGACTGTATGGTCATTTCAACAGGCATAGAACACCCTCCAATAGTTTTCAAAATTATGTATGGAAAAAAAAGGAACAAAATAACATACCTTAACATAATAAAGGATATGCCCTGCAAACATACACAACAAAATTCGAAATAGAGAGCAACTGAATGTTTTTTCCTATAAAATAATAAACAAAATAAATGTATACAGTTTCTGTATACTTTATTCATATACTGCCTGTGAAGTCTACAGAAAGACGTTGGGTGTCATACCCTGTATCTTTCTTTCTTATTCCTTAGAGACAGATTATGTAATTGAATCTGGAGTTTGCCATTTTGGGTAGGCTGCCTGCCTATTGTAATCCTGACTTCACTCTTCGTTTATCATAGAGATTCCAAATGTGCAAAGGTATATCCATGTTTGACACAGGTGCTGAGAATTAAAACTTAACTGAAATAATACTAATTTTAAACAATGTCAAGTTATTTCCTTTAAATATGGCTAACAATATGATATAACACCTTAAAACTACATAAAAGAATACAATTGTTATCTCTTAATTTGCTTCAGAAACCACTAAGACTTATTTTATAATATATTAAGGAAATTTTATATTAATCACTATGTTCTGAATGAAGATTAACAAAAACATGAATCTACCTTGCATAAAAGAGGCAAGTTCTGACTTTTGCAAGTCTTTGGTCATTAGTTAACTAATTGTGTACAGATTGGGAAATAATGAGCATATATAAATGAAATTTTCCATCTTTCCCCTCATCTTTTTAAGTAGTTCTATTACTAGTTTTGAGTCAAGAGCTGTAGTGCGATGTACTTTTGCTTCAGTATATGCTGTGGACTGAGATGTGAGAACCCTATGTCTCATCATTAAAAGGTCATTTTAATAAATGATCAGAGAAAGCCTTCTTACCCCTACCCAGCATGTCTCCCTCACAATCCAAATGAATCGACACTACTGCTGTTCATGTTTTTCTGGAAGCTAACACACTCTGCATTCTAATTTGAGATGTTATTAGCCCCATCATGCTATCACATCCACAAAATGATTCATGAGGACCCTACCAAATTATTCCATGAGCTTCTTCAATATCACATAAGCTAAGCTTCTGCAGGAGCCACTTATCCAGCTGAGAACAAGCTGGCAGACAGGATTAGATGCAAGAGCTGAAGGAAGGCAAGCCTTGCTAAATATGTAGTCTGTGTTCATCCTGTGCAAATCATTATACACATGCCACACCATAAAATACTTATAACTCTGCAAAACACAATGGTCCTTTCCAAATTAAAAAATAAAACTATTTTGTCTGGAAAAAAAAGGAAGCCAAAATTAAGTAACCAAGACCAAAGGGAACTACAATTTAAATACAAGGCAAAAGAGAATCAAGCATTCCCTCAGGAAAGGCCAGGAGATTCTGTATGAATATCTACACTGATATTTCCCACATGGTGACCCATCTCCTCAGATCTTTCCATAAGAAGAGAAGGCCACATTACACTCAGGCACTTTGCCTTGCAATTGCAATTTTGGTTTTGCTACTGGAACTCTATACTTTCATTTTGCCTGTGATAGGCATTTCACCAGAATCAGGAAAATAAATCTTGGACTATGACTTATTCTCTTTCACTGAGGATTGTAGGAATAAAATAGATCACTCTGTTTATTAATAGTAGTAATACAGTTATGTCAACACAGGGCCATGGTCCGGGTACATCCACTAACATCCAGATGTTCTTCTCCAAGGGAACTTGGTTCTAACAAGAATTTGGCCACCAATCTGATCCATACAACAGTTATTTGATTATCAAAAAGTTAAAATGATCTTGCTGGATGATTGGTTCAAAGACCTATTAGGAACATATAGAGCTAAGCCAAGCAAGAACCAGGAACTGACTCAGGTTACTAATTTGCTGAGAACACAGCATTAGAGGAGTTAGATCTCCCATTTAGGATACGGGGAAATGCTAGTTACCAATAATTAAATCAGAATTTCCTGGGTATATAGTCTCTCATCTCTTTATACAATTGGTACCAACCTTGGTTACTTGGGTATGAAAAAAATGTACTGGGTTAGATATTAACTGCTTGTTGAAGCTATGATTCCTATTTCTTGATACAGTTCATGGGTTAACATGGAACCACAGGGACTGAGGGGGAGAAGCAAGGGGGGGAAAAGTACAGTGTGCACATTGTTGTTCAATATTCTTAAAAGAGATTGTACATGAGAAAATGAGGAAATGAATGTAAAACATTTTCAAATGTGAAAAAAAAATACATGTATAAATAAAGGTTGCCTGAGTTGTCTCAGTGCCAGAGTGTATGAACTTTACCTCTTTGTCCAAATCTACTTTTACCTATTCTACATATCCTCCTCCTGGTTCTGAACTGACTGGGGAATGGATTCCAGCATTGACCTATAAAAGGAAGGCATTTACCAAATCATTATAGTTCACTGTGTTTCTTTGCCAACTTCTAAATTATCCTTGTTTTCAAATCTTAGACTATTGTAGAGTTTGTTTCTTTTACTGCCCATGTTATAATGTATCATTTTTATTTCAGCAGTATCTATATGGTGTTCTTATGATAACACTTGTGTACATAAGTAGAAACATTAGATGCTACCAAATATGCCTTTGTTCCCATAACAGGTATTTATGAGAACAACAAGTTGAAACATTTATATCCTTGAAGTAGACTCTTTAAGATTTAGAATTGTAGACAACTTATGGTCTTCAGAAAATTTATGAAATTGACAGGTTTCACAAAGTCCATTTCTTCTCCAAATATGATAATCATCTTTCATCAACTTGATGCAAGCTAGAGCCACCTGGGGAGATATAACTTCTATTGAAAAATTGTGTCTATCATATTCATCTGTAAGCCTGTGTGCAAAGCATTTCATTGATTGATGAAAAGGAGGAGCCAACCCACTGTCAGTGGCCACATTCTAAGTCACATGACCTGGCTATATACAAAAAGTATATGAACAAGCCAGGAAACTGTTTTTCTCTTCCAAGTCCTCTGCTTTAGTTCTTGACCTCCAGGTTCTTTCCTTAAAATCTTACCCTGACTTTGTACCTATTTGCACCCTTTATTCTCCAAGTTGCTTTTGGTCAGTGTTTTACCAGAAGAATAGAAAGCAAAGTAGACCACTAAAACTCTATAAGCAGTAATGGCTAATGAAGAGAAGACATTTTTCAACCTGTTAAGCTGCTGTCAAGTTTTACAGAGAACTCCTGGCTCATGACAATCCTGGGGTGGACTTTAGTGATGCTGATGTCTCTGAGTCATCTATGTTCTTATAAGCAATCACTCTTCATACTTCTATGAGTAATCACAGTAAACTCACTGACTCATGTTTGACTTGTGTTGAATATTCTCTTGGCTCTTTGGTCAATGCTGTATGACCAAAGTGAGTCACACTTGTTCTCCTCTTCCCAGAAAAGTCAAACAATGAACCTCACTGGTAAGTTATATTCCATGAAATGGAGTTCCCAGTAACATTGTTTTATATGATCCTTCCAAGAACTATGAACCAGATCCAACATCTCCACCCCCACATACTTCTCCTTGGTCATGCTAAACTCTAGGGCATAATTGTCATCTTTTAATATAGGTTCATCAGATCTAGGTCTCATCACTTTCATTGGAGAATAGTGGTTCAAAAATCATAGGAGGAGATGTAAATGTTGACTCATGATTTTACTACCTGTTTAAAGATTATAAGTTTTAAAAAAAATCTTATAGGAAAGCTTTAAAAGTGTTCAGCATGTTTATACTGGGCTTAGGAATTCTATGATGACTAGAGGAAAAATCCATTTGATATTAAAAGATATCTGTAATATTAGTATCAGAGATGGATCAGTTAGTAAAGTATTTGCAGTAAAAGCATGAGTACCTGAATTTGCTTAACCTACCTCAATATGATAAGTCAAGTGCAGCAATGTCCAACATTTGGGACACAGATTCATGAATCTCGAGGACTTGTTAGGCAGGCAGATTAGACAAATATGTAAGATCCAGATTACATGAGAGGCCACATCTATCTTAGAGTTGCTATATCTATGATAAAGCACCATGACCGGAGCAACGTGAAAAGAAAAAGGTTTATTTTGCTCATAGCTCCATATAACAGTTTATTATTTAAAGCAGTGAGAGCAAGAACCTAGGAAAGAAAAGAAATTGGAGGCAGGAACTGATGCAGAAGCCATGGTGGAGTGCAGCTTACAGGTTTGCTACTCATGGAGTGCTTTCTTTTTGAGCCCAGGACTAGCATCCCAGGGGTGGCGTCACTCAAAATATTCTAGGGGATCCTTCATCAATTACTAGCTAAGAAAATACTATATAAGCCTGCCTATAGTCCTATTTTATAAAGACATTTTCTCAATTGAAAACTTCAGCTTTTGTCTAGTTGACATAAAACTAGCCAGAACACTGCCTCAAAATACAAAATGGATATCCATTGAGGAAATTATCTCTATGCTGAATTTCAGCCTCTACACATATGCACAAATATGTGAATGTAGCTATGACATGCACACATAAAGACTACCATTATCCTTTAAAATAAATTATAGCATTTACATTTAATTTTTCAGATAGTGAAGCACAATAAAATAAAAGTTATATTTATTTGAATAAAGGTACTTTAATAGAACTTTCCAAAGAGCAGTCATCATACACATGTACATATTTGTGTATATACTATATATCATACTAGTGATATAGCTAATAATATACTCTTAATTATATAATATATTTATACACATAGAAAAAGCTGCCTAAATATTAAGTATATGTAATCCCTCCATCAGTCTATTTACTATCTTTTCACCATGTAGTCTCTCAGGAATTACAAGAGAATTGTTTCTATTTCATGTACTATGTACATTGCAAAGCTACAAAATTTAATTTGTGCCATACAGGAAGCTAACGATAATTCAACAATAATAATATTTTTAAATATACCAAATTTTAATTAAACAGCCAATAACAAACTCATTCAATACTAGGCCTCAATTATGGATGTTTTTCAGAAGTTAACTCGTCTAAGGCATTGACAGTAAGATATAATCTGAAGATTTCATAACACAAAGCCATTCTGTCTTTAAAAAGCAACCATTTATTTTGTCTAGAGCCAATCTAATAACAATCATTGTTATTATAATTTACCTATAGGTAGTAGTGTTTTCATTCTCTGTCTCTCTCTCTCCCTTTCTTCATCCCTCCCTCTCTTTCCCTCCCTCCCTTTCTTTCCCCGTCCTTCCTTTTCTCCCTCCCTTTCTCCTCCTCCTCCTCTTCCTCCTCTTCCTCCTCCTCTTCCTCCTCCTCTTCCTCCTCCTCTTCCTCCTCCTCCTCCTCCTCCTCCTTCTTCTTCTTCTTCTTCTTCTTCTCTCTCTCTCTCTCTCTCTCTCTCTCTCTCTCTCTCTCTCTTTTTCTCTATTTCTCTCACTCACTATCTCAAAATATTCAGGTGATAGCAGTAACTATATTCAAGTATGAAAAGTCAAGAACAATGACTTAGAACAAATGGAATACGTAATTGGTTATCAGAGAAACTATGGCTTCATAAAATAAATTTTGCAATAATCTTTCTGTTTATATTTTGCCAAATATTTTGAGGAGTACTGTGCTTGAATATTCTTTGAAAGTCTGGTAGAATTCTGTGCTATACTTTCTAGGTTTAAACTCTTTTGTTTGGAAGACTTTTATTTTCTTAGTGATTATAGTATATTTAAATTGTTTATCTGATATTGCTTTAACTTTGTTAAGTTGTGTATATCGAGAAAACAATCCATTTCTTTTATTTTTTTTTCAATTTGGTAGAGTACATAATTTCTTTCCTCATTTTTGTTTGTTTATCTTTAACTCCAGATTTTATTCCCCTCCTGGTCCACCCTCTGACTCTTCCACTTTCTATACCTCCTCCCTCCCCCTGTCTCCATGAGTATATCCCCATTCCCCACCCCACCAGACCTCTAAACTCTTTAGAGCCTCCAGTCTCTTGAAGATTAGGTGCAGCTTCTCTGACTAAACAAAGACCCAGCATTCCTCTGCTGTATATATGTTGAGGGTCTCATATCAGCAGGTGTATGCTGCTTGGTTGGTAGTCTAGTGTCTGAAAGATCTCGGGGATCCAGGTTAATTGAGACTCCTTGTCCTCCCTCCTACAGGGTTGCCCTCCTCCTCAGCTTCTTCCAGCTTTTCCCTAATTCAACCACAGGGGTCCCCAGCTTCTGTCCATTTTTGGGTGCAAATATCTGCATTTGATTCTTTCAGCTGCTTATTGGTTCTTTTGGAGGGCACTCATGATAGTTCTTTTCGTGAGTGTTTCATAGCCTCAGTTATAATGTCAGGCCTTGGGGCTTCCCCTTGAGCTAGGTTTCACTTTGGGCCTGTCTCTGGATCTTCTTTTCTCAGGCTTCTCTCCATTTTCATCCCTGCACTATTTTTAGACAGGAACAATTATGGGTCAAAGTTTTGACTGTGGGATGACAACACCCTCCCTCACTAGATACCCTGTCTTTCTGCTGCAGATGGGCTCTACAAGTTCCCTCTCCACAATTTAGGTCATTTCATATAAGGTCCCTCCCTTTGAGTACTGACAGTCTCTCACCTCCCAAGTCTCTGGTTCATTCTGGAGGGTCCCTCCAAACCTCCTACCTCCAGAAGTTGCCGGTTTCTATTCTTTCTGCTGGCCCTCAGGGCTTAAGTCCTTCTCCCTCACCTAATACTAGATCATATTCCCCTCTCCTCCCCCATCTCCTTTACCTCCCAGGTCCTTCCTTCTCTCCTACCTTCTGGTTTCATTCTTCTTCTTCCCAAGTGGAACTGAGGCATCCTCACTTGGTTCCTTCAGCTTGTTGAACATTTTGAGTTCTGTGGACTGTATATTGTCTATCCTGTTCTCTTGGAAGGGGGCTAATATCCACTTATTAGTGAGTACATAACATGCACATCCTTTTGGGTCTAAGTAATCTCACTCAGGATATGTTCTAGTTCCATCCATTTGACTGCGAAACTCAGAATGTCCTAGTTCTTATTAGCTGGGTAGTATTTCATTGTTTAAAGATCCACATTTTCTCTATCTATTCTTCTGTTGTGGGACATCTGGGTAGTTTACAGCTTCTGGCTATCACAAATAAGGCCTCTATGAATATAGTGGGACATGTACCCCTGTGGCATGGTGGGTTATCTTTTGGTTATATTCCCAAGAGTGGTTTTGCTGGGTCTTCAGGTAGATCTATTTCCAGTTTTCTGAGGAATCTTCAGATTGATTTCCAGAGTGGTTGTACCAGTTTCCAATCCCATCAGCAATAGAGGAGTATTTAAAAATAATTATAATATTTGACATACAGTGAACATGTAACCTTACAGATCCACATAAAAATTAATGATACACATTTATAGAAAAATAGTGCATGAATGCTTGAATAAGCTTCATTCATAATCATCCAAATTAGGGGAAAAAACTCTGAGTGACTTTTAATGGTTGAATAATTATGTGGTAGACAGCTACACAATGGAAAATATTCAGAATAAATAAGAACTAATTATTGTATTATACAATAGCTTAGTTGAATGTTAAAAGCACTTCCTTTGTTTAACATGTAGATTTAGAAGCTAAAGCAATGGATGGCTCAGAGCCCTTTTTGCATGATTGTAAAGAGAGTTCAAATTCAAGCATACAGATAGCAACACAGCCTTGTCACACATACTACTGCACTATGGATACAGAGACAAGAGAGTCACTGGGGTTCATTGGCTGGCACACTAGCCAAAAAATATAATCTCCATTTAGGAGAAGTTTAGTAAAAGATATTCTCTACAAAGGAAAACTCAGAATACTAGGAAGGCATCTAATGCCCTCTGCTCACCCCACTCCTTTTGCCAACATGGTGCACATGAGTATTCAAATTCTAAGAAGAAATTGAGCATGGTGTTTTCTAACACAGCTACCAATTCCACTGATACATATATGACTGAAAGTGTATTATTCTTTATTTGAATGGCTATAAATATAGATGTTAGACATATAACATAATCCATATTCAGAAGGAATATTTCCATTACTTTTTGAGGAGCCAGAGTTGAACAGTTTTTTTTATAATTTTAAATTTTTGTCACTGGGGTTGTTAAGCATACATAATACTCTTGACATGGAAAGATGCCTCAGCCTCACTGGCTGACATACATAATATTCAGCATGAAGATCAGAGTATAAATGTGCAATATACATGCTGGGTGGCTGTGATAGTCCACCTGTAATTCTATCTTTCAGGATGTAGAGAGGATGAATCACCAGAAAAACTGTCTAGCAAGACCACAGGAGTGGTTCGAAGATGATGAAAAAACGAAAACCAACACCTGAGGTTGTTCTCTCACATGTAAGCATATTGTGGCATATGTATACTCACACTCTTTCATACACAAATGCACAAGTATCACACATATACATAGCTGAACACACATATAAGCATATGAATAACTTATACACATATACAGGCATAAGTCACATAGACACACATAAGATTATTTACAGGCATGTACATATGTAGTCACAATCTACTCCACACAGAGGTATCACTCAAATGCACATACATACATAATCATCACACACATGCAAACATATACAGCTCTCTCTCTCATTATTTTTATTTTTTACAGTCCAGTAGTTACCCCTTCCCAGTCCCACAGTTCTACATCTTATTCCTCCTCTCCTTGTCTCCAGTCTCCAAGAGGATGTCTCCATACCCACACACTCCTACCCCCAATTCTTAGAGTCTCAAGACCCTCAAGGGTTAGGAGCATCTTCTCTCACTAAGGCCAGACCAGGTAGGCCTCTGCTGTGTATGTGTCAGTCAAGTCATACTAGCTAGAGTATGCTGCCTAGCTGTTGGCTTAATGTCTGCAGGATCTTAGGGGCATGGCTTAGTACAGACTGCTGGTCTTTCTATGGGGTCGGCCTCTTCCTCAGCTTCTTCCAGCCTTTTCCTTATTCAACTCCATGGGTCTCCAACTTCAGTCCATTGGTTGGATGTAAATAAATGCATTTGTCTCAGTCAACTGCTTGTTGGAGCACTCCGAGAATATCCATCCTAGGCTCCTTTTTGTAAGCATACTATAGCATCAAGTAATAGTGGGGCCTTCCCTTGAGATGGATCCCAAGTTGGGCCTGTCACTGGACCTCTTTTTTCCTCAGTCTTTTCTCCGTTTTTGTCCTTGCAGTTCTTTTAGACAGGAACAATTCTGGGTCAGAGTTTTTGACTGTGCAATGGCAACCCCATCTCACCACTTGATGCCCTGTCTTTCTACTGGAAGTGGATGCTACAAGTTCCCTCTCTCACTGTTGGGCATTTTATCTAAGATTCCCTCCCTTTGAATCCTAAAAATCTCTCACCTCCCAGGTCTCTGGTACATTCTGGAAGGTCCCCCCCACCCCAGTTCCCACCCCTGAGGATGAATATTTTCATTCTTTCTGCTGGTGCTCATCTTACGTACAAATGAAAAACTGACTGAATAAGAATATAGGGAAACAACACCCTTCACAATACTCTAATCAAACAAGTGAAAGATCTGTATGACAAAAACTTCAAGTCCCTCAAGAAAGAAACTGAAGTCCTCAGAAAATGGAGAGATCTCCCATGCTCATGGATTGGTAGGATTAACATAGTGAAAATGGCCATCCTACCAAAAGAAATCAGCAGATTCAATGCAATCCCCATTAAAATTCCAACAAAACTCTTCAAAGACATGGAAAGAGCAATTCTCAATTTCATATAGAAAAACAAAAAACCCAGGATGGCAAAACCAGTTCTTAACAGTAACATGCACTTAAATGATATTTCAATATTAATTTCAGTTAATGATATTTCGTGTATTTTAATATATTTTACAATAATATTTAAATATTAATTGTGATTTAAATAATAAAAGGTTCCTATTCCATTTGTGACGATATTTATATATTGATCATATTTATTCTCCCATCCTTCCCAGATCCACCCCTGCCTCCCTTTCCATTCATTCTATTTCTCCTCTCTCTCTCTGTTCTCTCTGTCTCTGTCTCTGTCTCTGTCTCTGTCTCTCTCTCTCTCTGTCTCTCTCTCTCTCTCTCTCTCTCTCTCTCTCTCTCTCTCTCTCT
>JANHMN010000009.1:990468-1002802 GCA_030674055.1 Rhabdomys pumilio | reverse complement strand
AGAAAGAGAAAGACAGAGGGGGAGAGAGAGAAAGATACACACATAGAAAGACTCTGTATGTGTGTAGGCAGGTGACAGTTTACTAGAGCCAGTCTTCTTTTTCTGACATGAGGGCCAAGGATCAGCTAAGATAATCATGCCTGGTGGCCAGCACATTTAACCTTGAGCAATCCTGCCAATCTAATTGCATATTTTCAATATCATCATGCAATGGTTACATATCGATTGGATCTAAACACATGCTACTTGTAAAGTTGCTGTAGAGGATATACTGTTTAATTTTTATTTGTCAACATCCAGTGTATGGAAATGAAGGAGGTTTTAACATTCACTTTTTATTACATTCCTCTGGTTCACTCATTAATATTTATAAGCAGAAAATACCATCCTTGACATTTCTATATACATAATAAAATTATTCAAGACTAAGATGTTAGCTTACATTTTACAGTCTTATATCTTTTGTTTCTTTTCATTGACCTACTGTATTATTAAAGAGCAGTAGGAACAACAGTCTGTATAGTTTCCTAATCTCAAAATAAGAAAATTTCATATTTTATACAAATGATCTCAATTCTAGTTACAGAAGGGTTTTTGTGAGATAAAAATGATATATTTTTCTATTAATTATTGAAAATCCCATTATAAGAGTTTGGTGTTGAATTATATCAAAATTATATTAGTGTAATATAAAATTTTTCTCTCTTACTGTGACACAGTGACAACTACATTAACTTAACTGTGAAGTTATAAAGCATTTTTCAGTTTCTAAAATAACCTTAAAAGTCTGAAAATGCAAACAATATTCCTGGCTTTAAAAAAACTTTAACTGGGCCCCTTGCCCGGACCCGGTGAACTGATCAGCCAGACAACTGATCTGCTACCCCTTGGGAACTGCATCCAGTGGCATCCTAGTCAGCTCAGGGACCTCAGAGTCACAGGTAAGAACAGCCGCTCAGCGCCCTAGGCCCCAGAAGCTCAACTGGCAGTAGAGAAATCCCAGAGTGCACCTGGCAACCAGAACCCGCTCCGGTGGAAAACCATGCCCCTTCTGCCCCTTGCCCTGAAACCGGTGGACTGAATAGCCCCACAGCTGATATGCTCCCCTGAGGAAACTGCATCCGGGGGCATCCTAGCCAGGTCAAGAACCGCAGAACTGCAGGGCAGGGGACACCATATCCTGAAGCATCCTAGAGGAGCAACTACACTCAGAGCAGCAAACACCTAGCTGGTCTACTGCCATGGAGACACCATATCCCGAAATAACCTAGAGGAGCCACTGTACACAGAACAGTTGGAGCTCAGGATCATAGAGTCATCCGGACCCCAGGAGTTCTGACACAACCAAGATAACTGGAAAGGCAGACTCCAGTCAGAACCAGTGAGTGTGAGTAGCACCACAGTTAACCAAATGGCAAAAGGCAAGCATAAGAATGTAAACAATAGAAACCAAACTTACTTGGCATCACCAGAACCCAGTTCTCCCACCATAGCAAGTCCGGAACACCACAGCACACTGGAAAAGCAGGACTCGGAATTAAAATCACTTCTTATGATGATGATGGAGGAATTTAAAAAGGACATAAACAACACTCTCAAAAAATTTGAGGAGAATGCAGATAAACAGGCAGAAGCCCTTAAAGAAATAAAAGAAAATACAACCAAACAGGTGAAGGAATTACATAAAACCGTCCAGGATCTAAAAATGGAAGTAGAAACAATAAAGAAATCCCAAAGGGAGACTACCCTAGAGATAGAAAACCTAGGAAAAAAATCAGGAGTTATAGACGCAAGCATCACCAACAGAAAACAAGAGATAGAAGAGAGAATCTCATGCGCAGAAAATACCATGGAAAACATAGACACAACAGTCAAAGAAAATGTGAAATGCAAAAAGCTCCTAACACAAAACATCCAGGAAATCCAGGACACAATGAGAAGACCAAACCTAAGGATAATAGGTATAGATGAGGGTGAAGACTCTCAACTTAAAGGACCAGTAAATATCTTCAACAAAATTATAGAGGAAAACTTCCCTAACCTAAAGAAAGAGATGTCCTTAAATATACAAGAAGCCTACAGAACCCCAAATAGACTAGACCAAAAAAGAAATACCTCCCGTCACATAATAATCAAAACATCAAATATACAAAACAAAGAGAAGATACTAAAAGCAGTAAGGGAAAAAGGCAAAGTAACATATAAAGGCAGACCTATAAAAATTACACCAGATTTCTCACCAGAAACTATAAAAGCCAGAAGATCCTGGACAGATATCATACAGGCCCTAAGAGAACACAAATGCCAGCCCAAACTACTATACCCAGCAAAACTCTCAATCAATATTGATGGGGAAACCAAAATATTTGATGACAAATCCAAATTTACACAATATCTTACCACAAATCCAGCACTTCAAAGGATAATTGGAGGAAAACTCCAACACAAGGAGGGAAACTGCAACCTAGAAAAAACAAGAAAGTAATCCTCCAACAACCCAAAAGAAGGTAGCTATACAAAAATAACTCCACTGCCAATAACAAAAATAACAGGAAACAACATTCATCTTTCCTTAATATCTCTTAATATCAATGGACTTAATTCTCCAATAAAAAGACATAGACTATAAGACTGGATACATAAACAGGACCCAACAATCTGCTGCATACAAGAAACACACCTTTGTGAAAAAGACAGACACTACCTTAGAGTAAAAGGTTGGAAAACAGTCTTCCAAGCAAATGTCCCCAAGAAACAAGCCGGAGTAGCCATTCTAATATCAAATAAAATCAATTTTCAACCAAAAGTAATCAAACAAGACAAAGAAGGTCACTTCATACTTATCAAAGGAAAAATGTACCAAGAGGAACTTGCAATTCTGAACATCTATGCCCCAAATGCAAGGGCACCCACAAACATAAAAGAAACTTTAGTAAAGCTTAAAGCATACATTGCACCTCACACAATAATAGTGGGAGATTTCAATACCCCACTCTCAGCTATGGACAGATCGTGGAAACAGAAACTAAACCGAGACACAATAAAACTAACAGAAGTTATGAACCAATTGGACCTAACTGAATCTATAGAACATTTCATCCTAAAACAAAAGATGTACAAAAGATATACCTTTTTCTCAGCACCTCATGGTACCTTCTCCAAAATAGACCATATAATTGGTCACAAAACAGGCCTCAACAGATACAAAAAGATTGAAATAATCCCTTGTACTCTATCAGACCACCATGAATTAAGACTTGTCTTTGACATGGACAAAAACAACGGAAAGCCCACATACACTTGGAAACTGAACAATGCTCTACTAAATGATAACTTGGTCAAGGAAGAAATAAAGAAAGAAATTAAAGACTTTTTAGATTTAAATGAAAATGAGGACACTTCATATCAAAATTTGTGGGACTCCATGAAAGCAATACTGAGAGGAAAAATTATAGCTCTAAGTGCCCACAAAAAGAAAATGGAAAGAGCATACATTAACAACTTGACAGCTCACCTGAAAGCTTTAGAACAAAAAGAAGCTAATATACCCAAGAGGAGTAGATGGCAGGAAATAATCAAACTCAGGGCCGAAATCAACCAAGTTGAAACAAAAAGAACTATACAAAAGATCAACAAAACCAGGAGCTGGTTCTTTGAGAAAATCAACAAGATAGACAAACCCTTAGCCAGACTAACCAAAGGGCACATAGACAATACTCAAATTAATAAAATTAGAACTGAAAAGGGAGAAATAACAACAGAAACAGAGGAAATTAAAAAAAATCGTTAGATCCTACTACAAAGGCCTATACTCAACAAAATTCGAAAACCTGGATGAAATGGACAGCTTTCTAGATAGATACCAGGTACCAAAGTTAAACGAGGAGCAGATAAACCATCTAAACAGTCGCATTACCCCTAAAGAAATAGAAGCAGTCATTAAAAGTCTCCCCACCAAAAAATGTCCAGGGCCAGATGGTTTTAGTGCAGAATTCTACCAGACCTTCCAGGAAGACCTAATACCAATTCTCTTCAAACTATTCCACAGAATAGAAACAGAAGGAACAATACCCAATTCGTTCTATGAAGCTATAATTATGCTCATACCAAAGCCTCACAAAGACCCAGCAAAGAAAGAGAACTACAGACCAATCTCTCTTATGAATATTGAGGCAAAAATACTCAATAAAATTCTTGCAAACCGAATCCAAGAACACATCAAAGCAATCATCGATCATGATCAAGTAGGCTTTATCCCAGGAATGCAGGGTTGGTTCAATATTCGAAAATCCATCAATGTAATCAACTACATAAATAAACTCAAAGAAAAAACCACATGATCATCTCACTAGATGCTGAGAAATCATTTGACAAAATTCAACATCCCTTCATGTTAAAAGTCCTGGAAAGAGCAGGATTTCAAGGTCCATACCTAAACATAGTAAAAGCAATATACAGCAAGCCAGTAGCCAACATCAAACTAAATGGAGAGAAACTTGAAGCAATCCCACTAAGATCAGGGACTAGACAAGGCTGTCCACTCTCACCCTACCTATTCAATATAGTACTGGAAGTCCTAGCTAGAGCGATAAGACAAGAAAAGGAAGTCAAAGGGATACAAATAGGAAAGGAAGAAGTCAAAATTTCTCTATTTGCAGATGATATGATAGTATACTTAAGTGACCCTAAAATTTCCATCAAAGAACTCCTAAACCTGATAAGCGATTTCAGTAAAGTGGCTGGATATAAAATCAACTCAAACAAATCAGTAGCCTTCCTATACTCAGAAGATAAACAGGCTGAGAAAGAAATGAAGGTAATGACACCCTTCACAATAGTCACAAACAATATAAAATATCTTGGAGTGAACCTAACCAAGCAAGTGAAAGATCTGTATGAAAAGAACTTCAAGTCTCTGAAGAAAGAAATAGAAGACCTCAGAAGATGGAAAGATCTCCCATGCTCATGGATTGGCAAGATTAATTTAGTAAAAATGGCCATCTTGCCAACAGCAATCTATAGATTCAGTGCAATCCCCATCAAAATTCCAAATCAATTCTTCATAGAGATAGAAAGAGCAATTTGCAAATTTCTTTGGAACAACAAAAAACCCAGGATAGCGAGAACTATTCTCAACAACAAAAGAACTTCGGGGGGTGGGGGGAATCACTTTTTCTGACCTCAAACTGTACTAAGGGCAATAGTAATAAAAACTGCATGGTATTAGTACAGATACAGGCAGGAAGATCAATGGAATAGAATTGAAGACCCAGAAATAAGCCCACATACCTATGGTCACTTGATCTTTGACAAAGTAGCTAAAACCATCCAATGGAAAAAGGACAGCATTTTCAGCAAATGGTGCTGGTTCAACTGGAGGACAGCATGTAGAAAAATGCAAATCGATCAACTCATATCCCCTTGTACAAAGCTCAAATCAAAGTGGATAAAAGACCTTCACTTAAAACCAGATACACTGAAACTAATAGAAGACAAGGTGGGGAAGACCCTCGAATACCTAGGCACAGGGGAAAAGTTTCTGAACAGAACACCAATCGCTTATGCTCTAAGATCAAGAATTGACAAATGGGACCTCATAAAATTGCAAAGCTTCTGTAAGGCAAAGGACATTGTCAATAAGACAAAACGGCAACCAACAGATTGGGAAAAGATCTTAACCAATCCCACATCCGATAGAGGGCTAATATCCAAGATTTACAAAGAACTCAAGAAATTATACTTCAGAAAACCATTTAACCCTATGAAAAAATGGGAAACAGAGCTAAACAAAAAATTCTCAACAGAGAAAACACGAATGGCTGAGAAGCACCTTAAGAAATGCTCAACATCCTTAGTCATCAGGGAAATGCAAATCAAAACAGCCCTGAGATATCATCTCATACCAGTCAGAATGGCTAAGGTCAAAAACTCAGGTGATAGTAGATGCTGGCAAGGATACAGAGAAAGAGGAACACTCCTCCACTGTTGGTGGGATTGCAAGCTGGTACAACCACTCTGGAAATCAGCCTGGCGGTTCCTCAGAAAACTGGACATAGCATTACCTGAAGATCCAGCTATACCACTCCTGGGCATATACCCAGAAGACGTTCGAACATATAACAAGGACATATGCTCCACTATGTTCATAGCAACCTTATTTATAATAGCCAGAAGCTGTAAAGAACCAAGATGTCCATCAACGGAGGAATGGATACAAAAAATGTGGTACATCTACACAATGGAGTATTACTCAGCTATTAAAAATAATGAATTCGAGAAATTTATAGTTAAATGGATGGATGGATCTAGAAATTATCATCCTGAGTGAGTTAACCCAATCACAAAAGAACACACATGGTATTTACTCACTGTTAAGCGGATGTTAGCCCAAAAACTTAGAATAGCAAAGACTCAACCCATAGACCATGTGAAGCTCATGAAGAAAAAAGACCAAGAGGGGATGCCTCAGTTCTACTTAGAACCAGTAACAAAAATACTCAAGGGAGCAATTATGGAAACAAAACATGGGACAGAAACTGAAGGAGGAGCCATCAGGACACCATTCCACCTGGGCATCCACCCCATGTACTGTCACCTAAGCTAGACATTGATGTGGATGGCTGGAAATGTATGCTGTCAAGAATATGATATAGCTGTCTCCTTAGAGATCTGCCAGAGACTGACACATTCAGAGGATGATGCTCACAGCTAACCACTGATTAGATCAAAGGTTTCCCAATCGAGAACTTAGAAGACTGAAGGAGCAGGAAGGGTTTGTGACCCCAAGAGGAAAGCAACAATACCAAACAACCAGAGCCCCCCAGAGTCTAAACCACCAGCCTGGGAGCACATAGGGAGGGACCTAAGACTCTAGCTGTATATGTAGGGCAGGACAGCCTTGTTGGGCATAGGTGGGAGAGGATATACTTGGTCCCATGAAAAACGAACACAGAATGGAGGGGGGGATGTGAGGGTGAGGAGGGAGTAATGGGGGTGGGGGTAGGTGCGGGCACAGCCTCATAGACGGGATATAAGGAGGGAGGATGGGATAAGGGGTTCCTGGGTGGTGGGGGAAATGGGATAAGAGGATAAAACTTGAAATGTAAATATTATAACCAACTACATAAAAGGGGGAAAAAGTTGTTAGAACCAACATCTTTAAAAAAAAAAAGTCAGCCCTCTAGAAAAAAAAAATTTTTTTTCTTGATACTAAAACTTGTCTAGAGAATTGTATATTGCAGAATACACAGCCTTGGTGTATCTACTCATCAAGCAAAACGAGCAGACCTATTCAAACCTCCGGTGTCTGGGAATTCCATCTGGGTGCAGTGAAGACACAGCGTCAGAAGCTTATCAATTTACTCTGCCCCTCCACCCCTCTTCTAATATCTCAACGCCTGTAATCAGCTTGAAGAAGTTAAAGAAGAGTCAGCGCCCCTATTCCCAGGGCTTGGGGACTAAGGTGGTTAATATTAGGCTGTCTCTCTGGGAAAAAGTAGTGGTTTTGTTGGAACAGGGAGGATTAGTTAGGATTTATGGTATAACCATAACCTATTGGTAGAAATCTGTATAATTTAGTATCAAGATGAAGTTATAATTTCTTAAATGGTACAAAATCCACTTGGATTTCAAATTTAAGGTTTTCAATGGTATAAGCTTCTTATTGATATGAAAGTGAAATGAATATTGATACTCTCCTAGGCATTGTGCCTGTATAACACATTTAGAAATACAAGGTTTAGACCCAGTCCTTCTTTAACTTTTTTTTTTTTAGCTGATTTGGGATGATTAGCCTGTGAGTTAAGGGACTATAGCAAATTCATGACTTTGAGTTTATTTTTAAGGTGTTTTCTATATTTTATTTAGAAATAGCTGAGAGGAGTTAACAGACAACAATCCAGGTTTCCTTACATGGATAGTTGGATTTCAAAACTTCAGAAATCCATAGAATTGACATCACAAATATTTCTATATTAATGTTCATCTTGATTAGAGACCTGTCTGCTCCTGACAGCTTCCTGTCTTGGATTCTAAGAAGATATTGAGCATCCTTGGAGTTACTCCAGTTGTGGTGAGATAGCCACTAGGCAAGAATTGCCTCTCTCCATCTACAGACAAATTACTGTCCAGAAAAGGACACACTTGCAGAATAGTCGACTGATTATATCTGCCTAGACAGAGTAACCACCCCTTAATAATTCTGCAACACTAAGGTCTATCAGATGAATTTGGGCCAGAAGGCTGAAGATTTGATGCTCCAATGTTCGGTAGTATAGGGGCTGTCCAGGTGTTCAGCGGTCTCTATAAATTGGCTAAGTTTTAGAAGCTATGCTTAGTGCTTCCCATAACTTCAGTTAATCTAGTCATTCTGGATTTCTGACGGCATTGAAGACCTATAGACTCATAGCCAATCCTGGCTATTTACCTTGAGAGAAAAGATCTGAGTGGACGGTTTTCAGTTGACATTCCTTCTAAAGCCAAGAAAAAGCCAGGTTCAAAATTAAGTGTTTTAGTCAAGAGAGACAACAGAGGTTCTGGTCAGTCAACAAAAGGATGGACTGGGTATTAAGACTATCTTGTACCTCACTGGTACAAATAGGAATAATTATGCTCTAATTGTATTCTGTGAGAAAAGTTTTATTTTAACAGGAAGGGTAATATATAGTAAGAGCTAAGGGGAAAGGAGCACCGAGAGGAAAAGATGGAGTAAGGAGAGGAGAAGATGAAGTAGATGAGAAGCTAGGTAATGAGAGAGAAAAAGAGAGAGAAAGAGAGAGGGGGCATGGAGGAAGATGTTCACATGTCTCCACCAGTCAAAGATTGTTTACGTAGCTAGGTTGGATAGTAGGTTACACTTCTGATTGAGCATTACCATACTTATAAAGTCTTTGATTAACATTTAAAAAATTTGTATAAAAGCAAATGGAAAAGGGGGCACGGGATAGGGGTTTTCTAGGAAGGGGAAATGGGGAAAGGGGTTGGTATCTGAAATGTAAATAAAATATCCAAAAAAAATTAAAAAAAAAACTTTAACTGAAAAAATTACAATTCAGTGACATTGTCAAAAATGGTGGAATGGAGAAATAGAAAAAAAAAAAAATCAACCTTATATGACAATGGATAGAGAAACAACAAAGTTGCCAGAGGTAAATATTCAACCTACAAACCAACCATCACCAAAGAAACTACAAAACACACATCATTTATGACATTTATTCATTCTAATTCAATTAATTTCATTTTACTTGATAATCTTCAGTTCCCTTCATTTTTCTGAAAACAATATTATTTTATTCACTATGGTTGAATTAAAAAAAAAAAACTACCTTGTGGTTCTGTGTATGTGAAACTGAGATTTCACCTCATACCAGTCAGAATGGGTAAGATCAAAAACTGATCTGAAAGAAGATGCTGAAGAGGATGTGGAAAAAGAGGAACACTCCTTCATTGCCAGTGGGATTGCAAGCTGGTACAACCACTATGGAAATTAATCTGGTGGTTCTTCAGATTGGACATTGTACTACCTGAGGACCTAGCTATATCACTCCCAGGCATATATCTAGACGATGCTCCAACATTCAATAAGGACACATGGCCACTATGTTCATAGCAGCTATATTTATAATAGCCAGAAGTTGGAAACCACCCGGATGTCCCTGAACGTAGGAATGAATACAAAAAATGTGGTACATTTACACAATAGAATACTACCCAGCTATTAAAAAACATGACTTCATAAAATTCACAAGCAAATAGATGGATCTATAAAATATCATCCTGATTAAAGTAACTCAGTCACAACAAAATACATACACACATGGTATGTACTCACTGATAAGTGGATACTAGGTTAAGAGTGTGGAATTCTCATGATACAACTCATGAACCACATGAAACTAAAGTGGAAGGGGGATCAAAATAATCAAGGGAAGTAGAGATTGGAAGGGACTTTAGAGAAAGGGAAGAGGGGGAAGGGAAATAGAGGTTACAATCAAGTATGGGAAGAGATGGAGGAGATGTACAAAGAGTCAGAAAATTGAACAGAGATTAATAGCAGTGGAGGATGGAGTATCAACCAGAATGTCGCAGATGCCAGGACAGCAAGAGCCTCCCAGGACCCCATAGGGATAGCATTAGTTAAAATACCACATAATGTGGAGGGAGAACCTGTTGAGAGCACATCCATAGGTTAGGCATGGCCTTTCTGTTGAGGCATGCAGTCACTCACCCATCTCTAAAATTTTTTTTTGTTTGTTTTCGAGACAGGGTTTCTCTGTGTAGTCCTGGCTGTCCTGGAACTCACTCTGTAGACCAGGCTGGCCTCGAACTCAGAAATCTGCCTGCTTTTGCCTCCCAAGCGCTGGGATTAAAGGCGTGCACCACCACTGCCCGGCCCATCTCTAAAATTCTAAAATTTTAATCCAGAATTGCTCCTGTCTAATATATATATATATATATATATATATATATATATATATATATATATAGAGAGAGAGAGAGAGAGAGAGAGAGAGACAAAGAGTGAAGCAAAGACTGAAGGAAAGGACATCTAAAGACTGTCCCAACTGGGAATTCATCCTACATGCAGACACCAAACCCAGACACTATTGCAGATGCCAAGAATTGCTTGCTAACAGAAGCCTGATACAGCTGTCTCTTGAGAGGGTCTAACAGATCATGACCAATACAGATGTGGATAGGCAACTATAGGACTGAGCATAGGGACCCCAATGAAGGATTTAGGGTAAGAACTGAAGGAGCTGAAGGGGCCTTATCAGCCATCAATGAGAGGGGAAGCCCTTGTTCCTGTGAAGGCTTGATGCTACAATGTAGAGGAATGCTAGAACAGTGAGGCAGGAGTGGTTTGATGGCTGAGGGATACACCTTTATAGGAGCAGGGTAAGCAGGGATGGGATAGGGAGTTTGCAGAGGAGAAACCAGGAAAGGGAATAACATTTGAAATGTAAATAAATAAAATATCCAATTAGAAAAAAATAAGAGTTTATCAGAGAAATAGGAGAAAGCCTGAGTCATAATAGAGTCACAGTCTGTGTGGTACCATCAAATATATCAATACATATATTGAAAATAAGTTCCTGAGAAGGAGAAATGACAAAATGAGTATCTAGATATATAGTACTGAAATATTTATTAACTTAGAAAATCCTAAAGTCAACCAGACCTTCCTAAAGTACTTTGTGATTGGCCAGTTGAAAATCAAAACAAAAGCAAACTACAGACAAGGCAACATAGACAGTTGGACCTGTACAGGAGTCCTCAAAAACACTATCACCTAGTGTTCCACAATAAAATAGGAAGGTCAGATTTCCACAAAAGATGTCCAACTGGATGGTGCCTTGGTGTAGACCAGTAAATGAGAGCATTCTGATAAGAAAAACAAACAAACAAACAGAAAAAAAAACCCCACTGTATCCCAAGGAGAAAATTAGAATAGACAAAAGACAATGGGAAAAAAATAGGAAAGATACATGAGTCACAGAAGAATTAGTTGACACGGCTTCCTCTATGGAGTCTGCCAGTATAGTATGGGATGGAGCCTCTGGTTTATAGTCTACCAGTATGGCAAGGGGTAGAGCCTCAGCTGTACAGTCTACTGGTATCTTATGTGATAGTGCCTCATCTGTATAGTCTCCTGGAATTCAATAGGGCAGAACTTCAGCTGTATTCTGCAAGTATGGCATGGAGTGGAGGCATAGAGAACATAAAAATACTAATCAAGACCAAACGTCTATACTCATCACAAGACAAAAGCATTCACAGTAGTGGAACTCAGTTGCAGATTCTGGTCTCTTACATATGAGATCATCAGAAAGCTCATTTTGTCAAGCTCATGTAGCCCAAATCTCATGTTGAAAGAATATAGAGTATAAATAGACAAGATACTTGAGAAGGGGCTGAGAATTCTGCATCCCAATCTGACTGTAGCCAAAAGAAACTGCCTTCCAGATAGCTAGGAGGATAGTCTCAAACCCCAGCAACACAATGACGCACTTTCTCCATTAAGGCCACACATATTCCAACAAGGCCACAAATTTTAATAGTGCTATTCCCAGGGCCAAGCATATTCTAACAACCATATGTTCTTATTGATCTTATAGAGGACTTAAGCTTGGTATCAATCACTCATATAGTAACTTACAACCCTTTATACTCCATTTCTAGGAGATCCAGTACAGTGCCTTCTTCTGACTTCCATAGGTTTCCATATGCATGGGATACACATAAATCCCCATAGACAAACACAAGTACTCATGGAAAAATAGATAATAGATAGATAGATAGATAGATAGATAGATAGATAGATAGATAGATA
>JANHMN010000009.1:974164-990458 GCA_030674055.1 Rhabdomys pumilio | reverse complement strand
ATAGATAGATAGATAGATAGATAGATAGATAGATAGATAGATAGATAGATATTTTTAAGAAAAAGTAGAAAAAGTAATGGAGCTCAGTAGTAAAAGCCCTTTGCTATGCAAGCAAGAGTACCTAAGTCTAAATCCCCAGCACCATATAGTAAACTGTGCTTTTATGTTTATCTATAACTCTGGCTTCATGTAGTTGAGATAGAGGATCACTGACTACTAGCCCAGATGCAGGTCCTGTGAGAGGCTGTGTCTCAAAAAAAGATGGAAAATGAAAGAACAGTGTGTTTGACATCCATTTGTGGCCTCCACACTCAAACAAGGTTATACACATGTGTATAAATAAGTTCACATACACAGAACCACAGGGTAGTTTTTTTTTAATTCAGCCATAATGAATAAAATAATATTGTTTTCAGGAAAATAAAGGGAATTGAAGATTATCAAGTTAAATGAAATTAATTGAATTAGAATGAATAAATGTCACAAATGATGTGTGTTTTGTAGTTGAATAGCCATACGTATATCTGTGTGTGTGTTTGTGCTTGTATGTGTGTGTGTGTGTGTGTGTGTGTGTGTGTGTGTGTGTGTGTGTGATGAAGATATAAAGACATAAGGGAATGTTTTGAAAAAGAAAGGTACAAGCAGTAGGAGGAAGGAGAGACAAGTGGGATGGATATCAAATTATGTTATATATGTGCATGCAAGTTTCAAAACAGTTTTCTAAATATTGTCTTCGACATATGCTTAATTTAAAATCATGTTTTAAAGTTTCTAAATACATAAATCTTTTCAGTTATCATTTATAACTTTTAAATTTTTGGTTAGTTCCATACTTGTCTTTCAATATGTTTTATGTGATTTAAATAGTTTTTAAATATCTAAGACTTGATTTTTGCCTGAGAATAACAGGCATGTGAATTGCCTATAAATGGAGAGCATATGTTTTAAAATAAAATTCTGTTAGACAATATGAACAAACAAGAGAAAGTGTGCTTCTACCAACTGCAAGATATACTACTAGAAATAGGAAGCAATAAAAACATAAGTGTTCCATAGGGAAGTTCCCAGAGACCCAGCAAGCACAAATGTCACAAGTCTACCAAGAATACATAAATTTTGAGATTTTGTGCTCTATGCCTGATGAACAAAGGGCTGTGTTTAAGCCTTCCTGACACTTTAGCTTGACTGTGGATACTGGGCCTGTGCTACAACTTCTCCATTCCTAATTAAGAGTCTGAGGTCATTCTGATGTGAACAGGCATGTGAGGATAAAGTGTCTCAATGAAAGAACATCCTTTCAAACTATGAAAGGATAGCATGGTTTCTTGTGGAGCACTGGTAGAGATGGCCCAAGACCCAACAGGTATCCCTGCAAGGGAAGGAATACATTTCGCAACACTCCCAGACTCCAGGCTCCTGACATGAGGTCAAAGACCTCCATTGGTCAGTGCCTTTCAGTCACATAGGGCAACACCCCTACCAGCCTCTCCTCAGTTAGGGGGTATGACTACAGAAATCTCCATATTAATGAGATACCTAAAGGCCAGAGGCCATAGCCAATTAAACATTCCTTCTCAGACACTCCTCCTTACAAACAGTATTTAACCTCAGACCCACCCTGAGGACATGGGGTACAGCTACATCCACTTTCTGTCATGACAATAAACCTTTTAAAACCATGGACTTTCTCTCATCTTTGGGGCCCCGCTGTTGAGAAGTATAGAGGGGTCCTTCGACTACCTAACCATTGCTGTTTAATTTCCCATGGAGAACTTCTCTAGTTTCCAGCAAGGGAGCCCTGTGAACTCAAGCAAGCTAGCTGAGCCTGTCTTGACCCAGCAAAGCAAGTCACCATAACCAACAATTTCTACCCCGTAGAGAAACACCAGAGGTTCTCTCCCTGGGCCAGTCCAGACCATATGTCTCCATGTCTCAGTTCTTCTGTGGCTCCCAGCGGCATCTGGGAGCCCAAGGACAGAGACCACCTGTCTCGCAGTCAGCTGCTTCAGCCTGGAGCCCCCCAACTCTGGAGCTATATCCCCACAGGATTTCAGGCTGAGACCTCTCAATGCCCAAGTGGAGCTCAGTGGCTTCTCATAGCTTGACATCTGCCTGGTGCTATGTAAAGTGATCTCAGTCAAATTCCCACACTTCTGCTCCCCTAGCCATAGTTCCAGCTGCCTGGGGCAGCAGACATGCAGGATCCACAACTCAGTCCAACAGGATCCATGCCCACGCAGGAGCTACAGTCCCACATCCACGTATCTTTTTTGATTGGTAGCTCAGTTTTTGAGAGCTACCAAGTGTCCAGCTTAGTTTGGCTCTGTTGGTATTCCTGTGGAGATCCTATCTCCTTCAGGACCTTGAATGATTCCCCCAACTCTTCCATTAGAGTCCCTATCTCCATTCAATGTTTGGCTGTGATTATCTCCATTTGTTTCAGTCAGCTGCTGGGTATATCCTCTCAGAGGACAGTAATGCTAGGCTCATGTCTACAAGCATAACAGTATCATTTTTTAGTGTCAGGGATTGATGCTTATGTATAGGATGAGTCTCAAGTTGGGCCACTTATTGGTTGAATATTCCTTCATTCTCTGCTCCATTTTTATCCCTGCATTACTTTTAGACAGAAAAAATTTGAGGTCAAAAGTTTTGTGGATGAGTTACTGACCTTATCTCTGCAGTGCTAGACAAAGTCCCCTAGTACATAAAGCTACTTTGGCCACAGTAAGAGAGGATGTGCCTAACATTGCAGAATCTTAGAAGACATGGTGGAGGAATACCCAGGGGTGACCCACCCTTTCAAAAAAAAAAGAGGAGAGTTATGGGGACTCTGGGATAGGCACCTAAAAGAAGGCAGCATCTGGGATTCAGATAAACAAATTAATTAGTTAAAAAAATAATGCTACCAGAACCAATGACTTCAACACTTCAATTATAACTTGTTTGCATGAGGTTCAGTAAAGATCATCCTGCTAGACCATCCTGAGAGACTCTATTCCAAAATGTGTAATTCTCATATCTAACAGGAGGTCCAATTTTACATTTCTCTTTTGTATATTGGTTTTTATCTGCCTGTGCTATATTACTAAAAGGGAAATTATAAATTTCCCAAGCCTGAAAATAAATTTTTCTATATTCAAGGATTTTTTTTCTCATGAAGAGTGTAGGACTAATTAACACCAGGATGATTTGTTTTACTACCCAACAAAAGTAAAAATAATTTGTTTTTTATTTTCATCTATTGCCTAGACAAAGAAAACTTCACCTATGCTTCTTCAAATATTGTCTCTGACCCATACAATTCCCTTCTGTTCTTTTATTTTCTTTCTCTGTGTTTCTTTATCCCATCACTTTGTTTTCCTTGCCACATTTTAGAAGTTTTTTTTTTTAATTTACCTTCACAAATTCTCTCCTATCATTATTATCTGTGTTTGTATATGTGTATTATGTATGAATGCGAGGGGATCAGTGTGACCTAGAACATATGCAGAGGTCAGAGAGCAATTTTGTGGACCCAGTTCTTTCCTTCCACCTCTATGTGAGTTTCAGGGATCAAGCATCTATTCCCACTAATCCATATGGGTGGTCCTACAGATTATTTATTGAACATTTTACATTCTATTCAGTGTGCTCATCTGAGATTTTAATATTGGATTAATGTGTAGCTTCAAAATGAATTTTGTTAATGAGAAAATCCTTGGTACATGATCAACTCATGATGCAAAATAAACATATGAATATGAAACAGTCTATTCTGAGGGGTTGGGTTATCTGAAAGCCAGGATACAGGACTACATTCTTGGAAAGAAAATGGTCTTATGAAACTATAGGTTAATTTTTGCTTGAAGGAAAGTGTACCCTCTAGGAATGGGTACCAGACAAGGATTCCTGATTTTATTACATAGGTCAGCACTGAACTAGTTTCACTTTATAAAGCTTCACATTATTATGCTTCCAAGAACATTTTTTTCAATAAAAGGGTTTTGATTTTTAAGATTAATTTAATTTTCATTTAGGAGTTTGAGTGTGTGTGTGTGTGTGTGTGTGTGCATGCATGTGCATGTGTGTGTTTGTGTATATGCAATGTCTTTCACTTTTCCTGTGTGATGAACAGAGGTGTTGAAGCAGCTGCTTTTGCAGTGATCTGGGTTTGTGAAGCTATATGACCTCTGGCCAAAATATCACCATGCTCATTAAAAAAAAAATTGCCTGTAATTCAGAGGAAAAATCAGACAGTGAATGGTATAGGAGTTGGGAAAAATGAGAATGAATTTTTGATCAAAACCAGAAAGTAAAACCCAAATTTCAAAATGCAATCATATTCTGAGACTTTGATGAGATGACAGGTATGTGATGTGAGAGAGTATTGAATTTGTTTAGAAGTACAAATTCAGTGGTGCAGCCAAGGCATGTGTTCAATATTTATGTTTCTTTTAATATCTTGCCATGTCTCTGTTATAAAATAGGACTTCAGTAAGCACAAGTTCAAAACCTTTTAAATTCAGTAGTATTCACAAAGAAATCTAAGAGTCACTAAAAATGCACATCACAAAATTCTTGCTGTTGATGTTTTTCTTTCTGTTGAAGGATATTCAGGAAATGCCTCAAGGATATTGATCAAGATCTTTAAGGAGAGAAGGAAATGTAAGCATTATACATTTATTCTGGTCCACTGTACTCATTAAAAAATTTAAAGTAGATTAAATGAGTTTTATACTCTGCATTTACTAAAACTGATTCCTTAAAGTCTTTATTATATGAAATTATGTTATTTGATGTATTGTTACATGACTGGGTGTGAGCACATAAATATAAAGACTGGAGGTCAGTGTTAGAATTCTTCCACAATTGCTTCTCCACCATCAATTTTTTTTCCCATTGACCTTTTGTTTTCCTTGAATTTAATCCAGTTTGTGTTGTCTAGAACTCTTGGGAGTGATGCCTACCATGGCATGAAAGTCAATTCATTACAGAAAACTGATGCTCTCTCTCTCACCAACTATCAAATGCCAATACTTCATCAGCAGGAAAGGTACTTTTCTCCTACATTTTTTTTTGTTGTTGTTGTTTTGTTTTGCTTTGAATGGATTGTATGGCTCAATATTGCATGAATCTGGTGCACCTCATAATGCCTAAGATTTTATATACTCATATTCACTGTTATATCCAGAAAGCATTACTTCCTTGATATTATCTGTGTATGTTTCTTACAATCTTCAGTAAACATAGATGAACAAGTATCTGTGTGGTAATATGTAGAGTTTTTGTATATACGATTGGGAGATGTATAGTTGGATTACGTGGTAGATTTATTTTCAATATTTTTAGAAGACTACACACTGATTTCCTTAGTGATCGTAGCAGCTTTCACTCTCTACAACAACAAATAGCTGTTCCTCTTTTCCCATATTCAATGAGCATTTATTTTCACTTTTTTCCTTGATCTTAGCCATTCTGAATATAGTACTATGATAACGTCTTAAAGGAGTTTTAATTTGCATTTACTAAAGGCTAAACATGTTGAACATTTAAAAAAAATCCTAGACTTTCTCTTTAGAGAGCTCTCTATTTAAATCCATACCCCATGTTTTAGTCGTGTGTGTGTGTGTGTGTGTGTGTGTGTGTGTGTATGTGTGTGTGTGTGTGTATGTGTGTGTGTGTGTGTATTCTAGTTAGTATCACTCTGGCAGATATATAGCTGGTAAGTACATTTTCCTATAACATATGCTTCATCTTCAATTCACTATTGATATTGTTTGTTGTATAAAGATTATAATCTAATGTGGTCCCACTTGTTAATTTTTGATATAAAAATATGTTATTTGAGGTTTTATTCAGAAAGTGCTATTCTGCTGTAGCAGATTTGTTGTAGAGTCTTTAGGATGTTTTAGGTATATGATGCTAATTGCAAATAAAGATATTTTGACTTCTTCCTTGCCTATTTGTGTCAACTCTATCTCCTTCACTTGTGTTACTGTTCTTGCTAAGACAACTTTAAATATAAATGAAATCCATGGTATTCTCACCTTGTAGAATTGTATCTAAATCCTTTGTTTTTTTGTTTTTTTGTTTTTCTGTTAGCATGATGCTGGCTGTGAGCTCAATATATTTGGCAGTAATTTTGTTGAAATATAACACGTATACCCTTTGATTTTTTTCTAGAACATTTATAATTAAAGGTTATTTAATTAATCAAAACTCTTTTTTTGCATCTAATGAGATGTTCATCTAGTTTCTGTCCTTGTGTCAGTTTCTGTGGTGGACTGCATATATTGAATTACTTATACTGAAACAGCTATTCATTTCTAGAATGAAAATTACTTGAACATGATGGATAATTTTTTTATATATTTTCTTGAATTTATTGCAAAAGCTTTATTGAGAACCTGTGCATCTATGTTCATTAGATAAAATGAATAACTTTATTTGTTTGTTGGGGCTGTATCTCATAATGGGATGAGATGATTCTGGCTAGATAAAAGAATGTGGAAATATTCCTTCCTTTAATTTTACATAATATTTTGAGAGCTTTTAGTGATTTCTTTCAAGGTCTGAGAGATTTCTATGATGCATCCACCTGGAACTAGCATTTTGTTACATTTTAATTACTGATTATATCATATTGGTTGCTACTGACTCATTTTGATTTGATTTTGAACATATTATAACTAGATATTTATCCATTTCCTTTGGATTTTTCAGTTTAATTTAGTATAGATATTAAAAGTATGACCTAATGATTCTCTTAATTTCTTCACTATCCATTGCAATGTCTCTCATTTTATCTTGTTTCATTGAGTCCCTCTTCTTTGTTTTGGTTATTTTGGCTAAAGAGTTGTTATCCTGTTATTATTTTTAAATAAGTAATTTTTTTCATTATTTGTATTTTTTGTATGTGTATGAGGCGGTGTTTCTCTTTCTTTAATTGCAGACATGGCTTTTATTACTTCTTTCTATCTAGTCTTTGTATATTGCCTACTCATAATTTTTCAATGCTTTTGAATGCAACATTAACATATTAATAGGAAATCATTTCACTTTTCTGATACTATTTTATATTCTATAACATTTTATACAATATAATTCTACAATATTTCCTTTTATAACTGCCTTCCCTGTGCCTCATATATTGAAATATGTTGTGGTTTAACATTTATTCAATTATAAGCACATTTAAATTTCCTATTTCATTTTTCCTTGACCTAATTCTCATTCAGTAATGTGTTGTTTAGCTGCCTTTTGAGTACTTTCTATCATTTTTCTTGTTGTTGGTATCTAATTTCATTCCATTTTGTTCATGTAATATGTAAACTGTCTTTTTTATTTTTCTAAATTTGTTTATATTTGAATTTCATCCTAATATGTGATCTGTTTTAGAGAATGTACCATGAGCAATTGAGAATAAAGTTTATTCATAAGTTCTAAGAAAAAGAAAATATGAAAATCCTTGTCTTGTAAAAATTTATTAGTAATGCTATGGGTTTGTCTCTACTAAGCATGTTGCCAGATGTGGAATTATTATATTGTGCCTTTGTTATATTGAACTATATCCTGTATTCTATAGATTTATTTTAGAACCATTTGATTTATGATGCAACTCAGCTCCAATGTCTCTACTCAGTTTTTGATTAGATGACATATCTATTGGTGAGAACGGTGTACTGAAGTCATCACTATCACTGTGTTGACATCAGTCTGTTATTTTATATTAGTAATGCTTGTCTTGTGAAACAGAATGAGCCTGTGTTTTGTTCATAAGTGTTTACATTTATAATACTTTTTGGAGGATTTTTTTTCCTTTAATGAGTATGTAGCTTACTTCACTATTTCTTCTTATTAGTTTTGATTTTAAATCTATTTTTTAAAATACTAGAATAGTTACTACTGCTTGTCGCTTAGTTTTAATTACTTGTAATATTTTATCCCTAAAGTAGTATCTGTTATTGATGTTGAAGTAAGTATGTTTGTTGGAGGTAGCACAAAGATAGATTCATTGCTCTTACTGAACCTACTAACCTATCTCTTTTTGTTGAGAGAATTGAGGTGATTAACATGAAGTTATTATTAAAATGTTTATTAATTTATTATTTTGTTGTGTTGATTTTCTCTTTTTTAACCTTCCTTTGGAGAATTACTCTAGGATTGTATATTCATTATGTCCTCTTGCATATATTTAGTTTTTTCTTCAGGTGAAGGTATTTTTTTAGTATCTTTCTAAGGCTGATTTTGAAAAAATACATTCATTAAATTTGTTGTATCATGAAAAGTTCGTTTCTTCTTTGATTTCAACTGATATTTCCATTCTGTTTGCTGCTTTGGGCTGGGATTTTTATCATTTAGAATCTGTAGAATACTAATTTAAGCCCTTCTTGTTTTTGATAAATATTATACTGTTAGTCTTGCCTCTATATGTGATTTAATCTTTTGGTCTTGCTGTTATCAGCATTCCTTCTTTGTCCTACAAAGGTAGTGTCTTGGTCATTGAGAAATTTCTTTTCTTGCCCTCTCCTTTTGATGTTCTTAATAGGCATCTATTATCTTTTTTAAATGTATTTACAATATACCCTAAACAGCACAATGGCTCAGCAGCTCTCTATACTCCATGTGGTTAGAATCAACTTTCTTATCAATATTCCCAATTTGTTACTTAATATTTGCTATGTTCTATTTGGGTTTCTCTTATCTCCAGTTAGGCAGCCCTCAAGGCCACGTTTTTTATGACTCAGCTAACCCATAATGCCTTTTCCTTTCTCCTCTCCTACATGGTCTTCCTTTTACCCATGGTGGTTTCTTTCCTCTTCTTTCTTCCTCATTGTCCTGTTTGCACTAATCCTGCAAAGCCTCAACCCCCACCTATGTCTCTTCTGCCTAGCTATTGGATGTTTGGATCTTTAATTACCAATCACAATTCACTTGGAGCAGGGTCACTTCATATCTTATATGAGGACTCTCTTGTCTTTGGAGTAACCAGTCTTGGGGGCAAAGAAGATCTCAGAAAATGGAAAGATATCCCATGTTCCTGGATTGGCAGAATTAACATAGCAAAAAATGCCATTCTACAAAAGCAATCTACAAATTCAGCACAATCTCCATTAAAATATCAACACAGTTCTTCAAATACATAGAAAGAGCAATTTTCAAATTCATCTGGGAAAGTAAAAAACCCAGAATATCAGAAAAAATTCTTAACAATAAAAGAACTTCTGGGGGAAATCACCATTCCTGACCACAAGCTATACTACAGAGCAATAGTGATAAAAACTGCATGGTATTGGTACAGAGGCAGACAAGTTGATCAATGGAACATAATTTAAGACCCGGAAACTGGCAATCTAACTGGCAATCTGTACATTTAAAAAACGAAAATAGACCCATATTTGTCACCTTGGACAAACTTCAAGTCCAAGTATATCAAGTACCTCAACAGGTACACTAAATCTAATAGAATAGAAAGTGGGAAAGAGCCTTGAACTCATTGGTACAGTGGGAAATTTTCTAAATAGAATTCCAGTGGCTCAGCTTCTAATATCAAGAATTGATAAATGGAACCTCATGAAACTGGAAAGCTTCTGTAAAGTGAAGGATAAAGCCAATAGAAAAAAATTAGCAACCTACAGATTGGGCAAAAGTCTTCACTAACCCCATATCTAATAGAGGGCTAATATCCAAAATATATAAAGAACTCAAGGAGTTAACCACAAAGAAACCAAACAACCCAATCAAAAAATGAGGTATAGAACTAAACAGAATTCACAACAGAGGAATCTCAAATGGTTGAGAAGCACTCAAAGAGAATTCAAAGTCCTTAGTGATCATAAAAATGAAAATCAAAAGAGCCCTGTGATTTCAATTTACACCAATCAGAATGGCTAAGATCAAAAACTCAGGTGACAGCAGATTCTGGCGAGGATATGGAGAAAAAAGAATACTCTCCCATTGCTGGTGAAATTTAAAACTGATACGACTACTCTGGAAATCAATTTGAAGGTTCCTCAGAAAATTGGAAATAGATCTACCTGAAGACATAACTATACTATTCTTGGACATATACCCAAAAGATGCTCCAACATGCCACAGGGTCAAGTGTTCTACTATGTTCATAGCAGCCTTATTTGTGATAGCCAGAAGCTGGAAGCAACCCACATGTCCCACAACTGAAAAATGGATACAAAAAATGTGGTTCATTTACACAGTGCAATATTATTCAACTATCAAGAACAAGGACATCGTAAATTTTGCAGGCAAGTTTACTCAGCTATTAAGAACGAGGACATTTATGTCCAGTCAAGTCTGGTCTACAGTGTGAGTTCCAAGACAGTCAGGGCTATACAGAAAAACCATGTCTCGAAAAAAACAAACAAACAAACAAACAAACAAAAAATAACAAGAACATTATGAGTTTTGCAGGCACATGGATAGAACTAGAAAATATCACCCTGAGTGAGGTAACTCAGAACCAAAAGAATATGCATCGTATGTACTCACTAATAAGTAGATATTAGCCACAAATATAGAAAATTCTCAGGATACAATCCACAGTACTCAAGAAGGCTACAGTCTGAATTCAAGATCCAAGTAAACATGCCTCAATACCACTTGGGAGGGAGAAGAAAGCAATCATGGTGGTGGGGGGCGGAGTGGAACATGAGTGGGAAAAGTGACAGGGCGAGGAAGAAGGGAACATGATCAGGGGTTGGGGGAGAGAGGGGAACAGGACTGAAGCCCTAAAGGCAAGCAGAAATAATGAAAACAGGCAACCTCAGAAGGTGGGAGGTGGGGAAACCCTCTAGAAGGTACCAGAAACCTGGGAGGTAAGATAATCTCAGGACTCAAAGGGAGGGACTTTAGACAAAATACCCTACAGTGGGGAGAGGAAACTCATACATCTAGTAAAAAGACTGTGCATTATGTGGTGGGATGGGATTGCCATACCATAGGCATCTACTGTCTTAAAGATGAGAACATTTCCTCTATGAGTTAGTTAAAATATTCTTCATGCTTTGACTTGGGTTTCTTTTACCTGTAAATGGGTGTTTTATAAGTTTTCTCCTTTACATTGTGGCAGATTTCCTATAACATATTTCTTTCCTGGTTTTGCTGCTGTTCTTGTTACTGTTTTAACAATTCATACATGGTGGAGGGAGGAAATAGATCTTTGCAAGTTTTCTCTGCCTTTGACAGAAGTGGGGGGTGGCACACACTTGCACACATACACACATAAATACACACAAAAGTGTGAAAAACTTTCCAAGAAAAAAAATCTATTATATTTCCTATAATAATCTCTGACATTAAAATGCTTAGGTAATATTTACTCATTTAATTATATGTCTCAGAGAAAGAGGGGGGGAAGAGAGAGTAAAGACAAGAGAAAAGAAAGGAAGACAGATAGATATGATAGATGTATGTCACAGCATGTGTGTGAAAAGCACAGGAAAACTTGCCTAAGCCAGAAGTTCTATGTTTCTATCATGTGTTCTGTCTTGGCAACATCTACCTTTGCCCACTGATCAACCCTCACCATCCCCTCCAGCATCTTATGTTTAATGTAACACTGTGCATTCCTGTGGTCTGTCATTAGTTTTGACGCTGTTCTCAATTCTATAATCGTGTTGTCTGGATATTTGAACTCCATCAGTTCATCTACATAGATACAATATCATAGAAAACGTTACATTATGCTGTTGCCTTTTTCTTTGTAAGATTTGAAATGTCAAAGGATGAAAAAATGACTCCATTAATAAAATGCTTGACACATAAATGCAAGGATCTGAGTGCAGATCTCCAGGATCCATAAAACACCCATGTGAGAAGAAATGTGTCTGTAACCACAGTAATGGGAAAGGACAGAAATAAAAGGATATCTGCAGATCACTGGCCATCTAATCTAACTAAATTAGTGAGCTCCAACTACACTGACAGACCCAGGATCAGAAAATTTGGTGAAAAACAATGGAGGAAGACACCTAATGTTGGCTTCTGCCTTGTGCATATATACAGAGTCAAACACTCAAATGCATGTATATAACATACAATCACATATAACACAGATTCACACAGAAGAATAAAAGCAATTTTATTTTACATTTTAATCAAGGTATGAGGTAGAGTGGATTAAACATAAGATCTTCCCCTGATAGGCACACATTTACAATGAATCACCACCCCAGGCCAAGTTATATCATTTTATAGATGCAAGTTTTTCTTTACCTTTCTTTTTTAAAAAAAAATGTTGACAGACCCTATTTTTTACTGCTTTACACTGTTTGAAGCATTTCTGTGCACACTTCTAAACAAGATATTTTTTTCTCATAGAAAATGTTCATTTTGACTTTCTTTTACTGCCATGGTAAAACCCCAACCCTTTTGTCTGCAGACAAAAATCTATAGGTATGTGTTTCTGTTATTTCTACATATTTGATCATAAAATATTATCAGCATAACTATATGTTATAGCATAATGAATCCTAAAACAGGCAGTCTTAAGGGGAGGTACTACATGCTATGTTTTCCCAGGGAGACTTAGATAGGGTTTCAATTGTTGCAATGAAACACCATGACTAACAAGTAAGTTGGTGAGGGAACCATTTATTTGGTTGATATTTTCACATCACAGTACATCATTGAAGGAAGTCAGGATGAGAACTCAGTCAGGGCAGGGAACCTGAGGCAGGATCTTTTTGTAAAAGCCATTGAGTGATGCTGCTCAATGGCTTGATCCGCATGCCTCGTTTAGCCCATTTTCTTATAAAACCTCTCCAAACAACTCCTTCCAGGAGCCAAGACTGCCTGGTTTACAGGAGGGAGTAGTTTTCTCCATGAAGGTCAGAGACAAGCAGGTGGATGGTACTAATATCATGTGGGTTAAACTTCTACACAGGAACCCCATCACATCGGCAAAGAAAGTGGAACTAATTGCCCTCACCAAAGCCTTGGAATTTGGAGCTGGCAAGAAAATTAACATCTACACAAATAGCAGGTATGCCTTTGCCACAGTCCACATCCACAGGGCTATATACAAAAAGAGAGGATTGCTCACATCAGAGGGAAAAGAAATTAAAAAAAAAAAAAAAGCATGAAATCTTGGATCTCTTGGATGCTCCAATGAAGCCAGAAACTGTGAGTATTATTCATTGTCCAGGAGAGAAGAGAAGAGACTCAGTGGTCTAAGGCAATAACCAGGCACATCAAGTGGCTAGAGAAGTGGCTATGCAGGAGCCTATCCCAGTTATGAGCCTATAAGAGACCTGCTGGAGAATGGGACTGGGCTAAGTTATGACCTCACTTAAAATATACTGAAGAAGAAGGGACTCTAATTGCTAGCCACCTTACCAACTATTACCTAGAGAAAGAATGACAATGGCACACACAAAAAGGAAAAAACTATACTCCCTAGAAGAAAAACAAAAGACTTACTAGGCTAAATGAACAGATGAACTCACTTAGGGGATAAAAAGCTTGTCCAAGCAGTTAAGGGATCTAAAGTGTATATAATGGACCTCTGGTTTGGGGCTGAAGAGATAGTAGAAAAGGGAAAGGTATGCCAGCAAGTGAATGCTTCTGCGACCAAGAGTAAACAGGGCAAAGATCTAGGGAAGAATGGCCTGGAGTATATTGGGAGGTTGATTTTACAGAAGTTAAGCCAAGAAAATATAGTTACAAATACTTTCTAGTGTTTGTGGATACTTTCTCTGGATGGGTTGAGGCTTTCCCTGCAAAGCAGGAAGGAGCTACCATGAAGATATTAGATATTAAATAGCCAAGAAGAGATTAGAGGAAATTTTCTCGTGGTTCACACTGCCCAAGGTAATTAGATCAGACAATGGTTCTGCTTTTGTCTCTAAGGTAATACAGGAATTTCCAGAGATATTAGAAAATAATTGGAAGCTCCATTGTGTGTACCATCCCCATAGCTCAGGGCAGGTAGAGAGAATGAACAAATCCCTAAAAGAAACCTAACCTAAATTGTTCTTGGAGACTGGCTCTGACTAGGTGGTGCTCCATCTCCTGGCCCTGTTCTGAGCTTGGAATGCCCCCTACTGCCCTGGTGCATGGGGGATTAAATGAGACCCTCAGGAAGGTGGCGAAAGAATGAAGGGACAAGAGACACAAAGATGAAGCACCAGTCTAAACGTCTGATCAAGCACTAAAACTTTATTGTTCAGGCTGCCATTGTAAAGACAAGCAGGCAGGAAAGTTATCTAAGAGTGAGGGTCTAGGGCTATCTCACCAACATCTCTAATTTCCTGGTACCTGTAACCGCAATGCTCCCACAAACATTCCTTAGCTCAAGTTGCTTGTCTAGTTAATATTTCCTCACAGGCAGAATGGTAGTGAGACATTCATAACTCGGGTGTCTTATCAAACTAATATCCTCTCACAGGCAGGAGGGCAGCAAGGTCTTGGCTCCCAGCACCCTACAATTTTAACCTGACCCCTTTTGAGATCCTATGTGGGACCCCCACTCCCTTGGCCCTAGCTCTTGTCCCTCCTCCACTGAGTGACTTTTCAGGCTGACAAGAATCTTATGGCTCGTTTGCAAGTTTTCCAGATATGCTACCAGGAATTGTGGCCTAAACTTAGTGTCCTTATAATGCAGGTACCTCAGAGGTTCCACACAAGTACCAAGTTGAAGATTAAATATATGTTGAGAGGCATCATGCTGAAAATTTGGAAGCAAATTGGCAAGTGCCATTCCTGTTGTTGTTGACCACCCTGACTGCCCTTAAAGTGGATAGAGTAACTGACTGGGTTCATGTATCTTCCTTCTGGTGCTGAGCCTCAGCACCCCCCACAACCCTACCAAAGTGACTTGGCACATACTCTCAGCCATTGGGGATGTAGCTTGGTCTACTACAGAGGAACACCCATCTTATACCTGGTGGCTGAACTTGAACTTTGTCTTTAATCTCTGTAAGTTAGTAGTGGGCCTTCACTCCTGAGATATCTCTACCTTAGAGACACAGGAAGAGGGATTACCCGAATGTGGGGGACAAGGGACTTGTGAATCTAAACCATACCCAGAAGTGGCCTTGGAAGGTGGGGCTTAGAGTGTGGACTCCCAAAGTTGAGGAGTGTCCTGCGAGAAACCCCATATATATGTGCCCAGAGATGGAAGAAGCCAGCAACAAGCTCCTCAGTAAGGGAGAGGGGGGCTACCACTTTATCTGTGCTACCTGGGGGTATGAAATATTAGAAAGCACATACTAAAGACCATTCCAAGGATAGTTAAGGATTCAATGGCCAAGGTGAAAGAAGGGCTAGCCAAGAAGAACAGAGAAAGAGAACAGAGTCAAAGTTGGTTTGAGTCTTGGTTTAACTCCTATCCTTGGTTAACCACCCTCACATCCACCTTTTTTAGGACCCCTAATTGTTCTCCTGCTATTGTTGACCTTTGGACCTTGCACATTGAGCAAGCTTATACCCTTCATAAAAGATAAAATAGGAACAGTAAATCTGATGTTCCTTTGACAACAATATGAGACTCTGAGGACAGGACCTGAAGAATAGGAGTGTGTTACCCAAAACCCTGACCATAGGCACAGGATTGAAGCTTGTAGGGAAAAAAGGGGGAGAATGGGGGACCCTAAGGGCTTTTTCCAGTCCCACATACTCTTTACAGCTTCCTGTTCCCACTTGTGGTCAAAACTAGCCCAAGTTTCATTCTCCACCCACAGGAACATTCATGAATAAAAAATTCTCAGAATGTACTAACAGATAGTCACCTGACCCTCTGGAAAGTCCCAGGTAGAGTTCAAATTTGTGCCATGCTTGCTAGCCAATAGACTTAAAGGACAATATGCTTAGCTAATAAGTTTAAACTGTGATCTTGCTGATATAAACTATGCCCCTAAAAAGTATAAAAACTGCTTGTAATAGCCATTTGGGGTCACCTTCTAGGAACTCACCTTGAGGGACTAATTGAAGGTCAACTTCAACTCCCCCAAAATAAACCATTTGCTTTTGAATCAATCTGTGTCTTGCTTTCTCACTTGGTGGCATCTCAAAGTAAGTACCACTGACCAAGGGTTGGAGTCTTACAACAACAAGGTTACTTAAATAAATTATTTCTTGGGTTTTTCCCCCAATGTTTGTGATAATGTACTTTATAAAAAACAACTTAGGAAATAATTTATTTCACCTCCTAGATCAACAGTCCCTTGCAGTGGGAATGTCTTCATCATGGTGAGTCAGTGCCTCATAGTAGGAGAGTCCATCACGGAAAAGAAGTTCATCACAGTGGAAAAGTCCATCACAGTGGGGAAGTCCATCACAGTGGGGAAGTCCATCA
>JANHMN010000009.1:925929-974154 GCA_030674055.1 Rhabdomys pumilio | reverse complement strand
TTTTTTTTTCATTTTATACAGTCTACAACACTAGTCTATAAAATAAACTGGTCAAATTTAGGGTGAATTTTCCAATTTCTATTCATCAGAGACATGATGAGAAATATTTTCCCAAAGGTACTCTAGATCCTGTCAATTTTACAATCAGTATTAACTGTTACAAAATGTCATAATGATAACATACTATGTGAAATATGAGTTACCTTTCAAATTATAATGGAAAAACACATTTCTTTATATTTTTATTGACCTCTCAATTTCACATTCATTATTCTTTTTTTCTTGACTGAAAGAACAAGAAACTGGCATCTCAAGATCCAGCCCCCCCTCCCCCATTGAGTATATCTCCTGACTATCATCATCTTCTCTCATTAAAAAAAAAAATTTAGAAATATGCACACATTTCAAAAAACAGAGAAAATATGGCTTATAGGGAAACAGAACCACAGACTATGCAGTATAAGTAAAGAAAGCCTTGTATCATCTTAGTGTATAAGACAATATAGATCATGAGAAAAAGACGTCTCCTCCAATGTTTTATTAAACAAAAGGCTTGTTACTGTGTTATTAGCAAGGAGTAATACTTTCCGGAATGAATTTTAACAAAGCAAAATAATAGGTGAATTTATCTGTGAGAAACAGTCAATTAATTACTGATATACCTGACATTAACACATCAATGGCAATGACTACCTATATGGTCATTTATTTTTCTTCTCAAATGAGTAGTATCAGAAAGTGTAGTACTGGAGTGAAAGCCATTGCTTAGTACACACAAACAGGGCATTGTGAAGGGGAATTACAATGGGATCCATTATGTATCTGTTTACTTCTCTCTTTATTCATTAGTTTCAGTAGATAAGAGTAAACTCAAAGTTAAGAAATCTTATTTCTTAGATTTCACTCTATTTCTACATATGTTAAATGATTTCTATATCAGCTTTTCTGATATTAAAAAGTGTCCAAATCCTAACAGTACTTATCTTTTATATAGTTTAGGCCAATCTTGTTGATGAAATTTTTAGAGAAGAAAATTAGATAAAAAAAAAGTTTCTGGCTTTACTCACTTGAGGATGGTATATACTATCTGGCTTGTGATGAACTTTGCAGTAGATATGTTCAAATGTCAATAACCACCATTCAGCTGTACTTTGGTCCTTTAAGAAAGCCCACCTGAGAATCAATTCATATCTAGTCCTTTAAGAATGCCCAATTGATAATACATTCCATAGAATTCAGTCTTTGACTCTATGTCCTCAAAGTAGGGGTGTTACATATTTTTTGAACCTGTGTATGTGTTATTTCTCATATTATTGTGGAAAATGCCTGAGCAAAGTAACTTGAGTGGTGAATGCTGGTACTCTCCTTGCTTTCTCACTTTCATTTGGCCCAGATCCCAAGCGCATGGGATAAATTATGTCACCCCATGTTTAGGGTGGATCTTCCAACAGCATGTTACCAAATCTAGAAGCTGTTTCATAGATATACCAAGAGGCTTAGCCCTTAGATGACTCTAAGTCCTGTCAAGTTCACAAACAGCATTAACTATCAAATCCTGTATTCATACCCTGGATGATACATACAAATGTTTAAGTGCTGTGTTTCTATTGAACATTTACTTGCTACGTTGCATTAATTTTTAATTATTCACTAGATTATTGGAAGTTTGATGGTCATAAAATATATTTAATCATTGCTATAATTACCAAAAATGATCTTCTAAGAGAATTCAATCAAACATTTAATTTAAAAACTGTGCTCAGAGTAATCTTCAATAACTTATAATTCAGAGTCATTTCATACTCTGCTTACAGAGTCATAGGATGCTGTTTCATATAATAATCAAAAGAGAACCTGGAATAAAGAGCTGAATTGACATATAAATAAAAACACAAGTGGAGATTTTGTTCTGCATGAGAAGAGCTAACAGACTGATACCAGTTTATCACGAGCTCAGTATCTTATCTGTCATGAACAGGTTGTGATACGGTTTAGTATCCCCGTGGGGAGAGGAGCAACAGGTCCTCTCCACTCAGGAATCATATACAGGATTGACTGTGATATTGTCAGTTCCACGAAAGGGGAAAGAGTAAGCCAGAGAGGAAGGTTTGATATTTAATTGCTCTTTACAATGAAGAGCAAACAATATATTATTATCAATACTAAAGCTAATTCCACACTGAGGTATTGCCACGTTTCCTATGCATTGCCTCTATCAATATCAGCACATAGAATACAAATAATAAATTGCTAATTACCAAAGAAATAAGCATAGCAATAAGTACATCATTATTCATGAGTTATACGACCTGAGTCCTTATGACTGCAGTTTCCAGCAGCTCAGGTCCAGAGAGTGCTTTACCACAAAGACAGAGGCATCAGTCTCTCGGCTGCTGCTTTGATGATCTTGTGCAGCAGAGGAGGCAGAGGATCACATGAGGCAGTCCATGGCTACCAGTGTGATAAAGTGCTCCAGTCAGGGGCTCATCTTTTATGCATGAATTGGGGTTACTTCTGACATGCACGGCAGATAACCAGTCGTGTCTGGTTATCCCTGGGCTATGGCTTCATTGCAGGTGGTTATCTTGCTTATTATAATTTATTTCTATGTATGCACATTTTGATTCATAAGGTTTCAAAGTAACATCTGATTATCACAACTTCAAGACTTGTCCAAACTTGTTTTCTGCACTTGTCCAGACTTGTTTTCTTTCCTATTACAACATGGAGTCAGTCTTGAAGGGGACCTGCTCCTTACACAGTTCTTCTTTAGAATTTTTCTCTAGGGAGAACTGAGCTATCTGTCTGGTGATCTCTGTGGAGCTAAAACAGTTCTTCAAGATTTTTTCTGAGATCATCAGAAATCCCAAGAATTACTTAGAAAGTTGACATAGTTCTTTTAGAATTTTTCTACCTTTCTGATTTTAAGTGGAAAACTGAAGAATTACTTCAAGAATTTTTTTTCTAACAGAATTCCGACTTGGTCAGAAGATTCAAGAATTATTTATAGCAGCTTTTCTTACTTTGGTCAGAAAACACAAGAGCTGTCTTTTAGAAGTTTTACTAGCAAGGAGAGCTGTCTCAACCAAAGAGCTTTTAGAAAAAGCAAGAAAAAGCTGTCTAGCTCAGAGCAGAACACACAGACAGAAATCAGTCTGGAAAGTCATCTCACCTTGGACCCACTATTTGACTTTGAGTTGTTTGATTTTTTTTTCCACAGTTCCCTGAAACCCCTTCTCTCAGAACCCCTCTCCAAGCCAAGGCTGGTCCTTGGCAAGACTAAAGGGCTGCTCCTTTACAAATGTCTTTTCTTATTTACCACAAGTTTTTTTCCTCATGCTTTAGTATAAAAGACTTCTTCTGGTGTTCTCTTGAATACTAATTCTTCTTTTAAAGATACTGTCTTTCATTACTTGAAAACAGCCTAATTTACAGCAGTAATGTTTGCTCAACTTGATTTTTGACTATATATCATTGTTTGAATGATAAAGAGAACCTAAGAATTTTGTTTCCATTTTAAAGCTGCCTCCTTTATTCGAATTTTCACCCCTGTTAACAATGTAACACTTCTGAATTGCGGAGGTGTTCCTGAGAACTTGATACATTTTTCCTTGTTTCTCTATAGATACCTTCATATCAACTTGAAAACAGTTCTCTATAGTTTAGCTCCTGCTTGCCTGGTTTGTGGTGGCATACTATGACACTGTGTTTACAAAGTCTGTCTTTGCTTCCTGTTTCTTGCTTCAGCATCCAGCAGCTCTTTTAAAGAGGTTAGAAAAGAATGATCTGATACTTTTAGTCATTTTAAAATCAGCTATTAGTTACTCATGTACTTAGTAATTCCTATAACTTTGACATTATGTTTTGATGAGTGAACATGAGAAATAGTTCTCTACTCATCTTCTTAAACCCTGTATGTGCACATAATCATAGCACTTATGGTTTTTCTGCGGTTGATTACCTGTGCAGAAGGCCAACATGAGATTTCAACCTTTAACATTCCATCATATCAAGAGGATGATTTATCAGGCTCCATCACTCCTTGAGGATGGACAAAGAGTTAGCAGGTGCTCAGAACGAGCTCATATCCTGTTTTTACTGCTAAGGTCCCAAAGGCAAAGATGGGTGGCTAGAGGATATTTTGTCATCATTTCCTCTAAAACAATACTTTCCATATTACAAATAATGTCTTAAATTCAAGAAATAAACAATTCAAAAGCCCAAGAAATCCCTGAAACTAACAATAATTGCTAGTCTCCTCTTACCCTCATACATCTATAAGAAGTAATGACTGTTGAAAGACACTCTGAGAACAGCTGAACTGCCTGGAAAAAAAAATCTTCAACCTATCAAATTTCTACAGGTTGTATAGTGAGATCTAGGGTTCCAGCTTTTATTAGGCATAAGCCATTCTGGAGCAGGTTTTGGTGGCAAAGCAATCTTTGAGTTTTTTCTGCTTCTATAAAGAACCCCTCACCCGTTCTCTTCTAAGTAACTCCAGTAAAACACATTGTTTCATCATGTTTGACTTTAGTAGTATCCATACATCTTGTTCTTTTGTGGGCTCTCTATCTGAGGTAAGTAAACATTTGTTCACAGCTCCCAGGAATAGTGTCATACAACAGGAAAAGAAGAACACTTTTTAAATGAGTGTATCCTCTGGTTAACTGTCCATGTTTCTGTAAATGAATCCTTTACACATGCTTATGCAAAAAAAAAACCTAATGAAACTGTGGTTACCATGAAAAAATAAAGAAGGGGAAAAAGGCATAAAAGAAGAAAAGAGTTAGATCAGAAAGTGATCACCAAGAGTTGCTGTGAAATAAGATAATGTGTAATGGAATATATACAGCCGAGACATATTATACACATGTATGAAAATGTCACAATGAAGTTTAGTATTATGATTATTAAATATATGCTGACAAAAATGTAAAAAGACTAGTGTTGACATCTTGTCTCTACATAAAAGCTCTTTTATCTATATGAATATTATATGCTTTACAATATACAAATATATTCATGCATGTGTGTATGTGTGCACACACGCATACACCTGTATTTGTCAGAATGTGGTAGCTGCATAATTATATCCACAGGCATAAAAGTAGCAGTTTATTCTAAAGAACAAAATGACAATTATAAATGATTGCTTAATATTTTAGTTGACAACCAAATTCCTGTGGAAACTCAGAAATGGAGTATACAACAGGATTGAAAACATGATTCTAAAACAATGAATAAGAACAATGTAAAGGGAACAGAATTATTAACTATAAGTCTGTAAAAAGATGATACATGTGAAACTGAGGTAGGGATGTGTCATGATCTTGCTTAAGAAAAGATCTGAGAGGAACATAGAGGACAAACATAGAACACGTGTCATAAAGATGACTAGATGACTCAGTGACTAAAACCTCTTGCCATTGAGCTTAAAGACTTGATTTTGATTTCATGGACCCACAGAATGGAAGGGAAATTTTCAGTCCTGCAATTTTTCTTCTGACTTCAACATATGTGTCATAGAACACACATTCAAACACACTGACACACATATAGACATATAGATATAGATGATGATAGATAGATAGATAGATAGATAGATAGATAGATAGATAGATAGATAGATGAAATAACTTTTTTTATGAAATTGAACATGCCTTAGGGCCTTAGGCAAGGCATTCCTCCCTTCTGGCATTTAAGGAGAACTATGGACATAATTATTCCAGAATGATGTAGTACATAAAATTTTTCTTGAGAAGCATTTCCATTCAGAAAGAAAAAATCATAGTTTTAAAAACTCTCAGAGAGGAGTTGAATATTATTTCTGGTTAGAATCCAACAATTACAAGTGAGAAGAGCTTAAATTTTAGTGTACAATGTTATACTTTTATATTTCTATTGTATCTTTGTAACACGAATGATGCTTATAATGAGGTATAGGTTTATATACCCATGAATTTGAAAAAACATGTTTCAAAAGCAGCATAAGAATACAATCATTATACAAAGCTCTGTAAACCAGAAGTTACAAATCTTTTTTTTTCCTTGGGCATTGCTGGAACACATCATTATCTCAAGCCTGTCCATTCATGTAAAAAGAACATATTTGCTTTTTGTTTTACTGCTTTTTATCAGTTTGTGTGTGTTTGTGTTTGTGTGTATGTGTGTCTGTGTGTGTGTGTGTATGTGTGTGTGTGTGTGTGTGTATGAGAAAGAGAGAGAGAGAGAGAGAGAGAGAGAGAGAGAGAGAGAGAGAGAGAGACTATGCACATATTACCATCTGTGTGGACTCAGAGGACAACCTTGATGTCTATCTTTGCCTTCTATGTTGATTCAGACAAGTTCTCTTGTTTGCTGCTGCATACACCAAGATATCTGACCTGAGATCTTCTGGAATTCTCTTACCTCCATCTGTCTTCTCAGCACAGGAGTGCTAGAATTACTGATTTTTCTGGCTTTTCCTGAGTTCAGGGTATCCAAACTTAGGTCCTTACACTTAAAAGCAAGCATTTACCTCCTGAAACTGTCCTGGCCAGCAGGGCATTAAACAGGGGTCCGGGAAGGTCACCTGAAAGAGAAGATGGGAGACAGGCGAACACAAAGAATGGTGATCTGTCCATAGTCTGATCAAATCACAGTTTTTACTTTTTCACACGGGAGTTAGATACACAAAAAGGCAGGATGTGGGGAAGGGGATGATGCAAGAGCATAGGTGTTCAGGGGCAGTACAGATGTCTTCCAGAACAGAGTGTCAGCTGGGTGATATTTCAGGGAACAGGACACTATGACTCTGCCTATGATTCACTTGTTCTTATCTAAGTTGGTACTATCCACTAAGGCTACCCAAGGTCTATGACTATCCACAAAACTTATGACTACTTGTTCCTATCCAGGCTGGTAAATTTCCACCAAAGCTGCCTGTTTACAATATCTTATAGTTATCTGTTTCAATGTTTTTCCACAGAGACCCGAGACTATGTTAGCAGGCCAACTTAGGCATATGGCTGACTTTAAGTCTTCAGTGTATAAGCAAAGCTGCCCCTGACATGAAACATTTCCCTAGCCTAGTATATTTTAGATTTTATTATTAAATGGTAGTATTAACTAGTATCACATATACACACTATGCACACATACATGTATAAAATGCACATGAATTTTGAATTGTTTTAATTTTGAATATAATAATACTATCCCAGTGCCACGTAGTCTTAAGACTTTAATAGGAAAAAAAAAAAAGACTTTAATAGCACTGTCATTCTAATCAGAGATTAGAATCAAGTCAAACTGATTAAATGCATTTCAAACAGGGAAAAGGACTTATTTTTGCATACCTTGTAAACCGACACCCAGATATCCCCAACTTTCGGTCTTGTTAGCAATACCAAATTATGCCCAATGTTGTTAACCTTCAAGCAAGACTTTGATGAAACCATTTGAACATACAAGTCTGTTATGACTGCCTCCCTTCCTTAAAGGTATATTAAAACAGAGTGCTGAGAGCATCACTGCATATGGTCAGGAGATTCTAAAAGCAAGTGCTAAGTAGAAGCCAGAATAACCCACATTGTACTCTTACCATCTGTTCATCAATTGGCACCCGGGGACTCGCCAGCATGTTGTTTTATTAACTTAAAATATCTATGCATTCTGATATCATTTTAAAATGGTATAAAATGTCACTAAAATAAAAATGTAGCTGTAATATTTTTGTGTGGTCTAAAATTTCCTTCAAATTTAAAAGGTCTCAGAAATTATATATATATATCATATTTTCTAGAACTGCCAGCTCAGTATTATGTAAATGTGCAGCTTAAGCAAGCCTCCATGTTATGGTTTCAGGTAAACTTCAAAGTTACATAAACTGGAGCTAAAGAAATACAAGCATGGTCATGACAATGCTCTTACATAGGACCAAAGGTCCCTTTCCAGGATCCATATTGGGTGGCTCACAAATGCTTTTAACTACAGTTCCAGGGGATTTACCACCTCTTTTTGGCCTTTGTGTGGGCTATGCATCCATGCATAAATACACATGTAAAGACACACACACACACACACACACACACACACACACACACACACACACATATATATATATATATGTATATATATATATATATATATTAAGAATTATAAAACAAATCTCAAAGATTCTATAAATATTATTCATAATATTTAATACTCATCTCATTCTTTACTTAGCCCCCATGAAGTGAAGTGTTAATGGATCTCTCACTTGTTAATATGCCAACAGATTTATCATTATCATAATTGTATATGATAATGGTATATATAAAACTCAACACACATCCTCACACATAGATGTCCCCACATTTTTGATCACTTGATCCTCATATGGTAGTTGAAGTGGAGATTCCCTTCCACACCCAGAATTAAAGTCAAACCAAATCCAAACACCTATTTTCAAAGGGAGATCCTTTATTTTTCTTTCAAAAAGAATAAGATAAAAGTGGTTGCTTTCTGATTCAGACAGAATAACAACAGTAAAAGACCTTGCAGGTATAATTTTTAAGGAAAGAAAATGAGGAGATCTGTTTAAAAATGGGCTTGATGTGCAGTGGAACATTCTGATTGGTTAATTAGATGAATCCAAATGGTCTTTTGATTGCTGGACTTGGGATGACAACATCTGCAATGTGTCTGTCTTAACAAAGTGTACAAATAAGGGAATAGACTTTGATGGTTAACTTTAGGATTTAAAAAAAAAGAGCAGGAAGGTCAAATCTTGCCAACACCATGTTTGCCAGACCCTATCCTGCTAGGGCCCTTCAGTAGTGCTCTTGAGATAGGTTGTGAAAGAACGAAGAGGTAGAGCCTGGCTGGAGGAAGTGAATCATTGGAGTTAGGCTTTTGTTTTATTGCCTCAGTCCATTTTCTGTTTTCATTCTGCTTCCTGAGTACAGATATAATCAATGTGACCAGCCACATCACTGTTATGCTGATGTACATTTATTGCTCACGACAATGACTGTTACTTAATACAAAGCCTTGCCCCAAAAGATATTTGGGGCTCCCCCACAACCAAAACCATCCTGTGTGATGCCTTTGCCTTTGGGGTGTTGGAGGTTTAAACTAGCTGGAATAGAATAAAAACCCTGCTGTGAGTTGTATCAGATTGACTCCTGTCTGTTTTGAGAGGGTTCAACACTTCTCTGGAACTACACTGCATGTCTTCTCATGGTAAACCTGAGTAAGTTCTTCCTTGCTTCATTTGTTTTTTATTGTTGTTGTGGTAGTGGTTGATTGTTTGGTATTTCCTTAGAGTAATAAGAAATGTAGCTAACAAAATAAAATCATATAGTGCTTTTGTTCGAGATTCTATTGGTTTAAAGAGACAACATGGTGAAGGCAACTTCTAACAAAGAAAACATTTCATTAGGATTGAATTATAGTTTCAAGGTTTAGTCCATTATAATCACTGTGGGAAGCTTGAGAGCACTCAAGCAGATATGGTGCTATAGGAGGATCTGAGAATTCTACATTGGGAACCAAATGGAGTAGGTAGAGAGAGTGACCCACTGGGCCTGACTTGATCATTTGAAATCTTAAAGCCCATGCCATTGGCACACTTCCTTCTATACCCACTTCAACAAGACCATACCTACTCCAACAAAACACATGCCTACTGCAAAAAGAACATACTTCAACAGCTTGTGACAACTCCTATCAGTGCCACTCCCTATGTCACTTTGGGGGGCCTTTTTCATTCAAACCACCATATACACCATGCTTTTACTCTTCCTTATAAATCCCTTATTTGGTTATCTGGAATGGATTGCGACTATAATTCACAGTTCAGGAAAATATACAGAATAGTAGATGAGTATTCTGTAAAGGACATTGCTATCTGAGAATGTCCCCATGTGACTTATTTATATGAATCACAGCTTAACTTGGAGAGAGTTTTTGAGAGAGATAATTTATGTAAAAATTTACAAATAGTTTAATTGCTTTCCTGAAAATGATGCTTCAAGAAAACCTAATGCCACTAATAGTTTTCTTCTGTGGAATATTGAAATTGTTATGCCTGGTACCTCAAGATTTTAATTCATTTTAATACTATGTTTCATTAATCCTTTGAGAATTTTATACTATGTATCTTTAATTTTTGAAATTATAATATAATTATATCATTAAGAGAATGGCACTGAACTCACATACATAAAATAAATACATCTTAAAGAAAAAATTCTGGTCAGAGTCTATGTGATGGAGATGAGTATATCCCAGTGTGTGTGTGTGTGTGTGTGTGTGTGTGTGTGTGTGAGTGTAAGCTAGAAAGAAATTGTGTCTGTCTAATCTCACCATCTTCCTTGCTTTAAAAACAGCCCCTTGTTTTTCTCTGAGGTGTACTTAGGCAAGCTGATCTATAAGCTTCTGTAGGTCTTCGTGCCTCTGCCTACCCTATAGACATGACAGCATTGGGTTACAGATGTGTTCACTAATTGTGCCTATCTTTACATGAGCATGCTCTTTACTCATCAAAACATTTCAAAACAATAATTTAACATTAAACCTCAGATACTGTGTTTGTGTTTGTGTGTGTATTAGAAAGACCTATTTATTTTTCTCCTTGCTGATATATTTTGATGAAACAACACACTTCTAAACTGTACTTGAAAAAGGCTTTGTATACCAACAGTTTGGAAAATGTAATATTACTCATGAACAATAATGAGAAGTTCTAGAATATCATAAGACTGGAGAAAAGGCTAGGCAGTCAAGAATGTTGTCTGCTTTTGAAAGAAACAGGGTTTGTTTCCTAGCATCCTCATCAAGAGGGTCACAACAGCTTGTAATTTTATATCCACAGAACTCAAAGTTCTCTTATGGCTTCTAAGGGCAATTGTTTGCACATGATGAACATAAACTATATATGTATCTATGTAACTATCTATGTATCTATTATCTATCTATTTCTCCCTCTCTCTCTTACACACACACACACACACACACACACACACACACACACACACACCAAGCACGCACACACACACATTTTGCTTTTAAAGCTAGGGTATAAGGATGCTTAGAAGCTGTACACAGAAGAAATTTGGTGAATTGTACTTTATTTGAAGCTCTTCAGCTTCATAGCTTCCCACACACAACTTTTTTAATTTCCTATGCCCTATTATTTCTGCTTGTATCCAGGATAGAAAGTTGTTTTCAAGATGTTTAAAACTTAAATTCTGTGGCTAGAAATAGATGGCTCATCTGGTAAACTATTTCTTATACAAGCATGGGGATCTGTGTTCAGTCCTCAGAACTCATGCAAAAAAACCTCATGGGACTGTGTTTCAAGCTGGTCGTTCAGGAGATGGGGAAGGGAGATCATTGTGGCTCAATGGCCAGCCAGTCTACCTGAATCAGTAACTTCAGGGTCAGTTTGAGATCTTGTCTCAAAATTAATACTGTGGAGAATGTCAGAGAAATATATGCATCATTGACCTTTGACCTCCCCATTCACACAAATGAACATGAACCTGAGGATACATGTATCTGAACACAAATATGTATACATAAAATACTGTGACCTTATAGATAGATGCCTCAGTACCTGATAAGTACTCTTCTGTCTCTAAATTCTCATGTTATTTTCTACCCGAGAAAAGCTCTGCTACAGTACACTGTCATCTTTGCATACTACTTCAAATTTCTGAAAAAAGAAATCCTCTCCAGAATCATTATATTCATTCTCCTTCCTTGGGTTCAGGCAACAAGATACATTTTTAAAATTATTTTTATACTGCACTAGAGAGATGTCAGAGCAGTTAGGAACATACACTATTCCTGTAGAAGACCCAAGATAGATTCACAAAACAGGTGGCTCATAATCCCTGACAATTTCGCTTTGAGGGATAAAATACCTTCTTGCCTTCACAGTCAACTTCACCAAGTACCCATTCTCCACAGAGGCAAATATTCATACATATAATTTTTTAAATTATTGAATACATTAGAATTATTTTTACAGAATTGGGTAGGAAAAGCATTTGCAGAATGCATACCCAAAAATTCTAGTCATCCTTTAACTGAGTGTTTGGGGTTAAGACCAGAAGAGGACTGGAAGAAACCAACTACCTGTATCACTTTCTGAGAACCACTACTCTTGAGCATACACCTGGGTCACACTGTCTCACTAACAGTTTCTGGACAATGTTTTGTAGACTCTGCTCTTCAAAATTCTCATTGCATTAGTGATGAGTACTACCTCCCTCTCCCAAGAAATATCTTCCCAAATCCGATCACCATTCTATGGCACTTTGTCTGCTCACTCAAATTATGTCATCCTATTTAGTGTTCAGTGTAGAGCCCTACTTTTTGACAAGAACAAAGAGAGAAATATTATTCAACCTCCTTCAAATTTCTTAAGGGAAAATACACTTTGACCTCTCCATGGGAGACAACTCCCCTCCAGATTTAGAAACATCGAAATTCAAATTGACACAAATGTCCACTCTATCATTTAATGTACTTTTTGAATTGTCTTTTTCTTTTTTCATAATGAGTATTGTTTATAAATGTTTTGGTGTATATTTGGTTTTACCACAGGCTTCCTTTGTTACCAATAAGCTTTGCTTTTTAAATTTTTGTGTCTTTCTCAATTAGCTTCTCACCCCACACTGTTATCTTTTCTCTCATTTTATAGTACCTATGCTCCATAAATTTGAATAAGATAGCAACAGATTCTGCTTAGTTTGCTTCTCCTCCCTACATTCAATCTGTAGAAAAACATAGACCTTTGACTTTGTTGTTTTGTTTCTTGACACAAGACATTTCCTTAGGTTTAATAATATTGTTTTACTCTTTTTAATTTATTCATTCAAAGTGAAACAATAGTAAATTTGAGTTTTTATTTCCAAAAGAAAATGAGGATGACTCTTGTCTATATTTTGACATCTTCTCTTAAGTTTGAAAATAGAATGCAGATTCAGCAGCTCTACTGTTTACAAAGGATCACTGGTTGTAATCTATGATCCCTGACGGGCGTCAAATATCACAGGACTCACATGCTTCAATGTCTGTGTGAAAGCCCCTGTCATTTTTCACCTAATACATGACTCTAAACTAAGAATGTTGGTGGTTTATCTTCTGATCTGCCTGTTGTCTCAGCAAGAATGAAGAGTATCATGATATAACAAGGTCAGAAGGTTCTATTTGTGGTGTAACTCCTACAACTGGGATCTCTCGTGATATGTGTCAATATTCCTAGTAATCTTCTTGACCTGGCCACTAGGTTGTAAAGGAGAATATTTAATTTTATTTCTCTCAAGAGCTACATATGTTATATTTCAGTATACTCATCTACTCTTTGGGCATGCAAGAAAAGGTCCCTGCAATTATAGGTGACATACATAAAAATGCTGCTGTCTGCTCATCCCGGTTACACAGTTCTATTGTGGAAAATTCTCTGTGGTCTACATGCACCATATTTAAACTGTTTGACTCACTAATCAGAGGAATACATTTTCTTGAGTCTTAAGATTTTCTCTCAATACTAATTTTTAGAGAATTTATGATATCTAGGATCTCTTTAGATGACACCTCCAAGACCAAGTTGCCTTTATAAAAACAACATATATGCACATTCTTTTTCAAACTTCTCAATAAAATTTTCTTTTGCTTTGTAATCCTAGGCAGAAACCCATGTTCATAATCTTTTTTTTTTTATTATTATTGCTTTAGGGATTGGAGAAACAAAAAAGAATGTATATCCACACATTTTCTAAGTCAGCTTTTTAGAATTCTACTATATATCATTATTATCCATTTTCTTATTTTACTCAATGCATATATTTCAATTTTATGTCTTTTATGCATAGAATATTAATTTTATGTATGTTTTAGTTGAATATTTATTAATTTCTGCATATTATGGCACCTATGTGGATGTGAGAGTACAATATATGGCACTCATTTCCTTCTTCTACCATGTGGGTCGCAGAGATCAAACTCATGTTATCAAGCATGCCAACAGAGCTATCTCACTGTTCCCAGTATATTTTATGTTTTACACATGCACTTGCAATTGCTACCCCATGTCAAAATATATATTGTTTTCTTTCTGGTGTGTTGTGATCTGAAGCAATTAATTGGATTGAGTCATTTGTGCACTCTTATAACCTATTATGATATTTTCACTTTTTTATTTATCCTCACAACTCTATTTTATGTAAGTATGTGTGTATATATATATTTGTTCATTTCTCATAAATTACATCTCAACAACAATTTATCTTCACTGAACACCTCCCAATCACCTCTACCAATTTCCATGCCCCTTAGAAGCATTTTTCTTCATTTTCAGAAAAGAACAGGCATCCCAGGGATATCAACTGAACACAGCACAACAAGTTTCAATAGGAGTAGCTATAAACCCTCATATCAATACTGAATGAAGCAACCAAGTAGGAGACAAAAGGTCTGAAGAGCAGGAAATACTTTCAGAAATACTTCCCCACTTCTACACTCCTACTGTGAGGAGCTCCACAAGAGCATCAAGCTCCACAACCACAACAGATATGCAGAGAACCTGAAAACTTTTCAAGATAATTTAACTCCTGTAGTTTTGAAGTATTGTGAATATCTTCATAGATCCTTAATAAAAATTCTGATCAAGTGGGTAGAAGTGGCTCATTGGATAAAGAGATTGCACCAAAACCATACGGAACTTAAGTTCAACTTCAGAATGCCTATAAAATAAAAACAGGCATGTGTCTGTAATCTGCAATCACAACAATGTAGTAAGTAGTGGATCTTCAGGGATTTCCAGCCATCTGTTTTATTTTTTTAAAAAAGTCTCCTGGTACAGTGAATTATTCTGCTTTAAATATATAGAAAGGAAGAGATAGGAAAAGGCACCACACATTAAGCTCTGGATTTGATGTAAGGATACACACACACACACACACACACACACACACACGCATTTATATGTATGCAGTAACACATATTCACATATAGTTGCACAGACATATCTACAATTATACACACACACACACACACACATACACACACACACACACACTCTGTAAATAGGTTTTTTTATCAACTTGATATAAAGTTAGACATATTTGGGGAGAAGAAACTTAACTGAAACAATCTTCATAAGATTTTCTTGTGTGCTGCAAACATAACCTAGTATCCTTTTACAATGTAAGGGATTGGTGCTTGCCCGGGGAATGGGTCTCTGGGAGTGCTGGTTGTTGTTTGGATAATTCCCTCAGTTTCTGCTCCATGCATCTTCCCTTTATTTCTTGTAGGCAGGATTACTTAGCTGTCTTGACTTGTTTCAATGGGAGAAGAAGTGCCTAGCCCTGCAAAGGCTTGATGTGCCAGGGTAGGGGGATACACAGGGTAGTCTTCCACTTTCTCAGAGGAGAAGGCAGGTAGAGAAAGGGACTGTAGGATAGGAGCAGGACTGAAAGGAGGGACAGCAATCAGGATACAAAGTTAATGAAAAGCACTTTTCCTGTTGAAAAGGGGGGTGCATTTTCTTGATTATTAATTTATATGAAAGGGTCCAGTTAACTGTGTATAGTCCCACTTCTGGGCTGGTGGTTCTTAGTGTTATAATCAGGCTCTTCCAACCATAAAAAGCTACCAGTAATGAATCTTCCTACATGACTCTCTATCAGTTTCTGCCTGCTTAACAACTGAATAATCTCATACTACTCATTGTTTTCATTTAACAGAGTATGGTATACACAAATTTTACTCTGTAAAAATAACATGGAAAAATAAAATCCTTTTTGTCTGACAAAGCAACAATAACAATAGTGGAAAATAATTTCAGATTTTATGATTCTGTGGTTTGTCCTAATGACTGTTAATATGATTGTACAGTGAGAATTTAGTTCAGAATCTTTTGACATTTTAGAAACATATGAGGTGGTTTTTATTCTAACACACTTATCTTTAAGGCACAGAACATCATTTGTAACAGGCAGAAGGATTTGGCCTTGAATGTAAACATCCTGAAATATTAACCCTTCACAACTAATAGTTAATATTAGGTCACATTGAAGATAAGGCATATAAGCATTAACAAAATGGTTGGAGAATATTTAAAAGCCCATATAATAGGATTTTAAAGAAAGTGAGTTGGGCTCCTCAAATGACATAGCCCTAGAGGTGTTTGCCACCAAATCTAATGGTTTAACTTTGATACAGAATCTACACATATGGACAGATAGAACTGACTCAAGCCAATTATACTTTGACCTCACCAAGTGACATTGCATTCCTGTTCAAGCATGTGCATGCATGAACACATACATACATACATACATACATACATACATACATACACACATATACACATATAAAGAAATTTTAATCCAGCAACATGTTTGCTTTGACAAGGGATCAAATCCAAAGATCTTCTAGGTCAATATTATTCAGCCAGAATGAAGACATACCCTAGATTAGAGTATGATCTGGCTGGAATACAGACACTCCCTTAGTATACACTTTAATCACTAAAAATGGGCTTAAAGTTAGTCTATAGAGAGGAGAAGCCATGTTTGTAAAGTAACATCTAAGTGATGAATCAGAGGAAGATTTGAGAGAACTTGTCAGAGACAAAATATGACTGACTCATAAGAGAACAGCACAGAGAAAAGAGGCTACTTAAGAACAGGAAGTGAGGGTGCTTTCAGGAGTTGTATGGCAGTTTTACCAAGACAATTATAAAGAGAGAGGTTGCAGAAAGAAAAAGTAACTAAAGACAGAATGGAACCATAAAATGGAAAGGATCCAGAAGACTAGAACACAATGTTAAAGTTAATATGAAGCCAAGCAGAGAATCCAGGAAAAAGACTGATTGAATCAATAACCTTGGAAAATTATTTGCTACTGAGTCTAGAAACTTCAAGTTAGGACATAAAACAAAGGCTCTAGACTCAGCCCAAGTAGTGTATTCACACAGCTTGGGTATGGTTCTAATCTCATTCCTTCATATGAACAAATGAAAGGAGTATTTATACTCACTGACATATACACACACAATGGAGAAAAGGTTAAAAAATGTAAACTACGGGAGTATGTTTATATATTACTTATCAGGCTGATAATTTTTGTTAATCTTTGTTTGGCAGGTACATATTTGTAAAGCTTATTGTAAACTGTGGAGGAGTTTTCCTCTACTCTGATATGAACTGCTTAGAAAATCATTATTATTTTTAAAAGATTCATTTTGTTTATATTTATCTGTCTGTGTACAAACACACATGTACATAGATGTATCTCTAGTAGACTAAAAAAATTGTTGTATTGCCTGTAGCTAGTTACAGGTAGACAGTTATGAGCTATTGGACATATGTGTTGGGAATTGAACTTGAATCCTCTGTAAGAACACCCATGGTCTCAGCTACTGAGAATCTTTCCTACCCACATATCATCTTCATTGTATTTTGCATGCAAAAATCCTTGAAGATGGCAGAAAAAAAATGTGGGACTCTGAACATCTCTCAGCTAGATTCCATAGGGCTTTTCTAAAAGTAAAAACATAACTGTTTCCTGTGATTTCTGTACTATTTCCATAATAATACTGATGTAACTTTATAATGTAATGGGAACAGGTCCTTTCCCATTCTCCTTGAACAAAACCAAAGTGGACAAATTTTGTATCACATTACCAGTTCTTCTTTCAGTTGAAGAACCTTTGAGAAAGTAGATTTATCACCTTCAATCTGAAGTGCTCTGTGATACAGTAAGAGCTCAGAGAATTCCAAAGTCTATGAGTTGTTGGAAGTAATTATTGAAAATAAAAAATATCAAAACACCTACTAAAATATTTGAAAAATTAAGATTGAAAATGTCTTGAGTAAAAATGAATGAAAAATTTTTTGGCTGTAAGAGTAGCACAGAATTGTCATTTGATATGACAGAGGGCCAGAAACCAAGAAGTTGTGGAACAGAATCCCAACATAGTAATGATAAAGGTTCTCCTCTTTGTAAAGGAGAACAGAGAGTCATTGGTCAATATTTTCACATGAGTCAGCAGTGAGTGTCTGAAGCTCTATTTAACACTTCTTTTGTTCTTACATGCCAACTCATATTCATTTCCAAATGATTTAATTTTTAGAAAATCAGGAAGGGGCTAGGAGTACAGCTCAGCTGGTAGAGTGCTTGCCAACTAGGCAAACATGAAAGCTTGGGTGGGTCCAAGCTTCAAGATCCTCAGCACTACATCTAATAAGGTGATAATGCATGACTATTATCTCAGAACTATTCATGGAAAGTCAGGAATATACTATGTTCAGGGTCCTCCTGAAATGCATAGTAAGAATGAGGCCAGCCAAAGATATATAACATTTTCTCTAAAATAAAATTATCACATGATTACTGATGACATAACTAGCAATAACATAAAGGTGGAAATATAAAAGTAGAAATATAAATGCAGAAATAAACCTAAATATAAGCACAAGTGTAGCATCTGTAAACAACAGGGCTTCTGAAGAGACATCATGGCAGTGCTCAGGTGGCATACACTGCAAAGATTTACAAAATCTTCAAAAATTTATTAAATTAAAGTGAGTTGTCTTGCACAAATAATATAATTTCCTATTGTCCTGAGGTTTTTGTAAAATTATTATAATAAATTTATTTAATAACATATGCAATAGAAATTAAATAACACAGCACATGTTAAATGGGTTTCATTAAGACACTAAGGCTGCCCTAAGAGATGTTTCAAGCAAGCTTCTGTCTCTAGTTTTTAATGTAACAGAATATGACAAGAGTTTGACAGAAATGTTTTAGTATTTTGTAACCATAGTGAATTTAGCAAATTATTTATATTCATCACTGTAATTTACACTACTGTTTATTTAGAGCCTAAGCTATCTTGTATATGTTATGATAGAATATCAGATATTTTATTATCAATCTCATGAAGTTATATCAAGATAACATGGGATTTAGGTCTAGAGTTCAGCGTTCTTCTGATTATATAGCAAACACTTTGCTACCTATATAAAGGCTATCTATATCTACACACATACACATACACACACAAAGTATATATATATATATATATATATATATATATATATATATATATTTACAACTATTCAAATAATTAAACAAACTGATGTTAGTTCCAGAGTTCATTTTGAAAGTAAATAGCAAAGCTTAGATTGCAGATGACAGCTGAGGTTGTAGGTGGTTCAGTGCAAAGAGCTTGCTAGAAGAACCTAAATTTTAGACAATAAGCCCATGTAAAAGAGCAGGGCATGGAAAAAGCTTCATGTGACAGCACACACTTCTGAGTTTATCCACATGTACTCACCACCACCTTATGTATAAAGACCACATATGTCTGTCTGCAAGTTCAAGTTACCCTTCCATGTACAATCACTGCTTAAGGATTCATCATTTCATCTAAACACCACGCACTTCATGGTGGTGTTTAGATGAACAGGACAAGAAATTCAAGGTGTTATTGCCAAAAGTCTCAGCAACACTTCAGCAACAATTCAGCTGTCTTCACCTTGGCTGGTGTTGTGAAGTGTTTTTTTTTTGTTTGTTTGTTTGTTTGTTTTTTGGGGGGTTTTTTTTTGTTTGTTTTTTTACCATTTTACCTTCCCACTGTGAGAAAGCCTCCATCAGATTAGAGATCACCATCCCTTGATTTAATGTAGTCGTTACTTGTGTCTTGTCACCCTACGGCAACCTATGTTCCAATGAAGTGCTTTGTCCATGGTTGTATATAATTACAGCCTAATTGGCTCAAGAAGGGACCATCCAAGTGCTCAGAAAGTCATTTTATCTACAGCCTTTATTTTGGTTTTAATTAAATAAAAATTTATTCAGTATCTTCTTTAGAGGATTCTGTTGTGATTCAAAATTGTACAACTCTCCAAGTGTCTATACATTCTGTGTAAACTCAAGAAATGGTGCTTACAAACTTCAGGCCTGGGAGAAAAAGAACTATTATCATCCAAATGTGATAGAAATAAAGCCAGTAGTGACCTGGTTAAATAGAATACAATGAGCATTCTTTCATTCATGTAGTAACTATGCTAGGCATCAGCAGCTGATAAAATCTGGAGTTTGAAGTCTCATCATACTGGAAACATATGCTTGAACCCAAGTGTTATGCCCAGTGACTCCTTTCAATTCCAATTAGAATAAGTGCAGGTTTGACTACAGCATATTGGCATTTGATATGTAAGCTTTCCTGTAATGCTAGTTGCATAATGGTACTGAGCTTAAGCCATGCCCACTGTTCTAAGTTAGGGCTCTTTCTAGATACCAGGTTCCATTTGAAAATAGAGATTATATGCATTTGCTGTTTAACATCAATGCCTTTTTTATTCTAAGATAAAAGAGGAGCTGAATTCAGCTGCAAAGGAAAGAGCATCCCACATGTTATCTGCTTCCCACAGGTGACATGCTAAACAGCCAATTACAAATAAAATTATAAATAAAACCAATGAATATATCCAGATCACATGTGTAACACACTCACAGATACAAAACATTAACCATTTTAATTAGTAAGTCTAAATGGAAAGGAATGTTTAAGAAGCAATTTGCTTTATCAATGGTTAAATAGATAAAGAACTTAGTATTCATCAGAAGAAAATCTTTTAGCTATACATTGGAATGGATCAGTATGCAAGGCTGTCTTCCATTTGTGGTTTAGTTCATTTGCTTCTAGAGACCATGGGATTTTTCTACTCCATTGTTTCTACTCTCAATGATCTCTCTCTTTCTCTCTCTTAGCTAAAACAGTGATTATTTTCTCCATGGCCACATATGTCATCTGAGTTTCCTTTCAGTTCATTTATAAAACTCATTTATTCATGATTTTCTGAGATTAGGTAAGAATGGTGTTTCCTATTCAGATTAAATTGATAGGATCTAGAATTGGTGAGAAGACCTGTCTCTGGGCATATCCTTGATGCATTTTTCTAGATTGTGTTGGGTTATATGAGGAATAAAGACCCATCTTATTACTCCATGGGTTAGAGTTCTGAGCTTTTAAAAAAAATGGAGAAAGCAAGCTGAGTGACCACATTCATCAACCATCTCTCTGCTTCCTGACTGTGGGTGTCATGTGACCAGTTGCCTCACTCTTGTAATCATGCCTTAACCACCATGATGAACTATTCCCTCAAACTATGAGACAAAATATAATATTCCTTTCTTGAGTTACTTTCTGTCATATTGATCACAGCAGTAAGAAAAACAACTCACACGTGATGTGAAGAGCAACAGTTGTTCCTTTCTTTTTCTTTTATGGTTTTAGGGATCCTTGGAAAATTTCAACCTTCTATCATTATGATAATCTGTGCCCTTCTTTGAAAGGATCATCTGCCAAGCTCCATTCCTAAATCCAGCATGTGAATTGACTGCCTGCTCCCTGTAGGACAAACAAACAAACAAAAACAAAGAAACAAACAAAGCAACAACAAGGAAAAAAACATCAGGAGCCTTGAAACTTCCCAGGTATGATATTCTACCTAACTTGTACAGTCATGTTCTTACCTTCTAATGGCAAAAAGGATTTGAAGCTCAGGATTAAAGTTGGTGTCCTCTGACATAGAAAACTTAAGTGCCTGCTTCTCACATCCTGCTTTTGTCTGTTTTCACTGATTCCTGGTAATCTGTTTGTCTTAACGAATAGACTTTTCTATGTAACCAGAAAATAGATGCCTGCCTATTTAGACAGCTCCTGAAAGGTTAGTCTGGATGACTACATTGTTGAAGTGACCAGTCATTAAAAAGTAGCTTAACAAGAAGTGCAATATATGTCATTTCCTTGCCATACCCCAGCTTTACCCCAGAAGCAGCTGTGGTTAACTCATTTGGATTTAATATGTATCAGATGATATTTCAAGTTGGAAAATCTCTGAAAAATAATCTTTATTAATCTTCCCTGTTTTCTATAATATTTAAACTGTATGATTTAAGGGGCATGGAGGATGTCCTTCTGCTTCTCCAAAAGGCCCCCAAGCTATCAGTGAGTCCTGTTAGCTTTGTTGTGGAGGTCTGTTCTCTTTGTGCCACAGCTCAGCTTGTTCTCTTCTTAATTAACATTCTTACTCTAAACTTGTATTGCCAAGATGTATGCTGGCACATGCAATATTGTCCTTCAGAAAGTCTGTGCTCAAAATAAATCACACTATTATTTTGAAATGAGAATTGGCATTAATTATTTTGCTCAAAATCACATATGACTTCCCTTGTTTTCTTTTTGAAATTATACTCCCATCTCCATCTCCCTACAAACCCTCCTATGCACCCTTTCCAGCTCCTGGAATTTCTACTTGTGACATTCTTAATTAGAGGAAAGACAGAGCCTTGCCTACCTTTCTTGTTCCCTCTTCATAGAACACTCAGTTCAGTGCTTATTTCTGTGTAGTTTGTTCCCTTTGTTTGCAAACTCAAATGTTTGTAGGTGACTCTCTTCTTAGACTACGGTTTTTAATGTGATTTTCTTTTCATAGTTGAATATGTGTGATACAAAATCTGCCATTCTGTCCATCCAACTACTTAGAATTTTAGAGTTGTCAAGTGGTACTAAGAATATCCAACACTTTATATAACCACTCTTCATTTCTAGAGCCTTTCCTCTATCCCAAGCAGAAACTCCCCTCACTAAATGTAATCTCCCAATCTCTTCTCAGGCTGCCAACATTTCCCCTCTTATTTCTCCCTCACTTAACATTCTCTAGAGACCTCATGCAATGGAATCACACCTCATTTGTGCTTTTGTGTCTGGCTATGACTATTTTCAGGAAGTCCGGTTTTTTTTTCCTTTGTTCTGATGTTGTTGTGTCTCAGAATCGGGGCCTCATTACATAGCACAGAATGGAGTACTGATGTTGTTCTTTGTCAATCTGAGTCAAGGTCTCATTATGTAACTGGCCTGCTGGTAGTTATCTAGGCATTTTTGTGTCTAAGCTTGTCCCTGTTGGACAAAGAATTCAACATCTTGGAAGATAGTACACCAAGGTAGAAGGAAAATAAAAGTAGCTGTTCTATTCCTTCTGTGTTGTATAGGCACTGAGGCTGGAAGTCCATTAAAGGAACACAAATTTGGGTATTTTATAAGCTCCTCCAATTTCTCCTTTAGGTCCTATTTAGATGTGTTCCCTTATGCCATACTCATGATTCTTCTTGCTTTCTAAGTAAAGAAATTGCCATTTCAATAAGCCCACTTTTGCTTTTTCTGTTTTCCTATGTTCCTCTAACTGTACTTCCATTGTGTAGTGAAAGCAGGCTCTTTCCTCAGCCTCTCATTGTATGTAATATCTTCTATTTTGTTATGCTTTTAATAAATTATATCAAATCATTTTATTTAAAAATCAATTGGTTCTGAAAATTTATCTACATTAGAAAATATAGCTTCATTGTCATTTTTCAAAGCTTTTTGTTTTTTATTTAAAGTATGTGTATGTGAGCATGTGAGCTCAGTTTGTTCAGAGCCCAGAAGAGGGCACTATATTTCCTGGAACTGGAGTTGTAGGCTCTCCTGAGCAATCTTAATCCAGTGTTGGGCATTGATGTCAGGTGCTCTCTAAGAACAGTACATTCTCTTTACCACTAAACTTTCTTGGCTCTCATTTTGTTATGCACTCATTAATTTGTTATAGGTAAATTGATTTGTATATATTTCTTACTGACGTAACTCAATCCTGTACTTTTCAATTCCTTTAATACTAAGTAATAATGTTCTAACCTTATATCTTTTTCCTTAAAACTGCATTTGTTGTAGGTGGTTGTACCCCATGACTTTAAATTACTCTAATTGCACCACTGGGTAGTAGATCTTCCCTACAGAGTTTGTTCCAGGACAGCTATGGCTACACAAAGAAATCCTATCAAAAAAACAAGTTTTGTTAAACATCAGAAAAATAACCGCAGCTGAGTGTCTTGTGAGCTGCTCTTTATGCTTTTATATCCCATCAGACACTGATATAGGCCATCCAGACTTTGTGTGGAAATAAGTGAGTGTATGCATTAATGTATGGCAAACTTTGAAACTGCATTATGTATCTTATTGCCCAGTTGACCTGTGCCTGTGTATCTACATTTACTGCCTGAGGTGTAGTGATATCATATTCAACATTAAATTGTGGCTATAAAGCAACAAAGAAATGATGTTTTCCCTTGATATGTTAAAATTGAAAAGACATCTTTTGATCCATTTGAGGAACTGGAAAGCACTCTGTTTTTATTAAAGGTGTGTATTATTTTTCCTCCAAGGCACTTACCCTGCTTGTATAAGATTATGTACTAACAGTGCTCACTGAATATATTTTAGAGTTTCATTCTGTGTCCAGGACTGCTGCCATTGTGAAAAATTGGGCGAGATAATAAGATATAGATAGAACTAGCCTAAACTGGAGATCCCTGGAAATTGACCTAGAATTTGTAAATTTTCTTCATTGTTAAAATACATGTATGGTGGTTTGAATATGTTTGGCAAAGGGAGTAGCAATATTAGGAGTTATGGCCTTGTTGCAGTAGATGTGGTCTTGTTAGAAGAAGTGTGTCACTGTGAGGTTGGGCTTTGAGTGCTTCCTCGTAGCTGCCTGAGTCAGTCTTCTCCTAGCTGCCTTTAGATCAAGATTTAGAATTCTTAATTTCTCCTTTACCATACCTGCCTGGATACTTCCATGCTTTCACCTTAATGATGATAATGAACTGAACCTCTGAATCTGTAAGCCAGCCCCAATTAAATGTTGTCCTTGGTAAGATTAGCCTTGGTCATTGTGTCTCTTCAAGCAATGGAAACCCTAACTAAGAAAAAATGAAACACAGACTTTATTAACAGAACAAAATATTTTCCTCATCATGTGGTCAGTGGAAGGTGGGTGTTGATGCCAAAAACCTCAAACTCAGAACTCTAAAATTTGATTAAACTAGACAGTTGTCCTCTCATGATCTTGTTTTGGCATTTGTTCATGTTCCTTATCATTAGATGTCAGATTCAAATACCAAAGACCCTTGAAACCATTAAAAATGCACATTTCCATCTATTGCAATGAATCTAGACTATAAACACTGCCTGCATGCTGTACAGACTTCCAGCAATGACTGTGGTTGAGACAGACTTGGTTACAGTGAGTGCTATCTAGTTCAATGTTCTTTTGGTATATACATGTGTACGTTAGTGTAGACAGAGGCTAGAAGCCAACCTCAGGTGACTTCCTCAATCTTTTGTCATCATATATTTAGACAGATTCTTTCATTTCTCTTGGACCTTAGTGATTTAGTTTTGTGGGTAGGCCAATGTGTTCTGGGAAGTTCCATGTGTCTGCCTTCATAGCACTGAGAATACAGACATAGAGTGCAGTGCCAGGTTTTATATGTGTTCTGGGAACCAAAAGCTGGTTAATGTATGTTGCTGTCTGTCTGCGTGTGAGGTCAAGTGAAATATAAGGCTGGAGCCTGTGATTGGGCAATGGAAAAGGAAGGCTGGGCTAAAAGTTTTAGAGAGAGGGAGATGGGAAAGATAGGGGAGGAGAGAGAAGATGGAGGAAGAAGATGAAACTGATCCATGTGGGTTGAATGAGTCACAGGTAGCTATGGATATAATAGAAAGACAATAGAGTAATGTAGGCTTTTTTTTTCCTCATCTAGGTGTGCAGCTTGTGTTTATATTGAGTTTTACAGTACTTTTTGTGGGTATTTTAGGGGTTGAGAATTTACTGTTATAAATCTGACTGACAAATTATAAGCCTCCTGAGTTTTCCTTATGTGGGGCTCAGGGTTTAGAGCCAGTCTTGGCAGAATAGCCACAGCAGACAAATGACTGGGAATGCAAACAGTTTAGTGCAGGCTAGCCAACCACAGGAACCTGGGTAGACAGTGACTTGGAGCTCCTAATGGAGGAGGGGAGACCTCACTGCCGATGAGTAGCTAGTTTGCTGTAGCTGGTTGCTAGTTTGCTGTAGCTAGTTGCTTGTAGCTGGCATTAGCATAGAATTTTTTTTTAAATAATTACATGCTATCAGTTTCCATAGTTTTATACTAAGCACTTTATCAACCAACCTCTCTGCCTAGCATTTATTAAACATTCTTTAAGTCTCTGTATATTTTGTTACCTCTGGAAAGACTAACAATTAACATTTTTGCTTCTAAAATATTTACATGGATATAGAGGTTAAGCCACTTGCCCAAAGCAAGGGCAAACCGGCCCTCCAAAAATTCTGTTCAGACTTCCATTAGAATGACATGGTGCATCATACAGAATCACAAGTGCAGCACCCACTGTTAAACCGAGAAAATGGTTACATATAAACAAAACTATGATCTGAGAAGATGGGGTTGGTGGTAGAGATAGAAAGGAAGAAAGAGTCATAAAAGACAACTGGTAGACAGAAAAAGATGATGGGGCTAGTAAGATTGATCATCCCTGAAGAACACTTGCTGCTCCTTCACAGTACCCAAGTGTTGGGGACCGGAGGCCCCTAGGCTGCCGGGGTCATCCAAAGGACAGATGGCTTCCCAGAAAAGGCTCAACCGTCACAGTTCCAGTAATGTCCCAGCCCGACCTCAGAATGTTCCGATGGTGAAGATAAGCAACAGCCGAGAGCCATAGATAACTGGACTAAGGACACTGGGCGGGGATGGGTGTTTTTACTTCCCTGTTTTAATTTTTGCTTATATACTGCAATCCTTGCCCTAGTAAACGAGACCTTGACACCAGCTAGACTGACTGACCCTGTCGTTCTTCGCCGCTTGGTTTTCTTTCTCCCACCCATGTCTCTTTCAGGTGGTGGCTAGTCAGGGACCCTGTAATAACTTTGCCCACTGGACGGGACGCCCAAGTTCAGCTCCTAGTATACATGTGAGGCTCATAATCACCAGAATACCAGCTTCAAGCAATTTAATAGCCTCCAAAGGCAACCTCACTCAGGTACATAGACACACACATGCACATAACTAAAAAAAAAAAAAAAAAAACTGTAAGGGAGATAAGTAGCAATTAGAGATAAAAACTTGAGCTTGTGTTGGGAGGAGTACTGTTCATATGTATGTGCATGTGGATAGTTGTGTATAACTATGCTTGTGTCTGAAGAGGCTAGAGGACAACTCTGACTTACTGAATCTTTTCTACCTTGGTTATAGGAACATTTTGTTCAAACTTGACCCAGAGTTCATTAGTTTGATTAGACTGGCTAGCTAATAAGCTCCATGAATTTGCCAGTCTATGTTCTAGCCCAACAATGGGATACATCAGCATTTTTAAGAATGCTGGGGATCAGATCATATAACCTTATGTTGTATGTATTTATCTACGGCCCAGAACTCTTATAAGGCAGGTTACTCCAGGCCTCTTCAGTGTCATTACAGTTAAAGAACTACAGCACTTAGTAATGCACTGTGCCAATGTTGAGCTTCCACAGTAAAGATAAAAAGGAAAAACGAGATCCCAAAAAATTGTTACTATGAGAGGAAGCTCAACTTGAAGGCACTTTATCATGTACATAGGTGAGAAGGCCATGACATCTGCCCCAACGACCCAACACCAGGAGTAACTGGGACCACTGGAATTGAAAGACCCAGGAACCCCCACCTGGCCAGTGGTGTGGGTTCCTTCTTGTCTAAGCCAGTGCCTTGAGCAAACCTTGGGCACTAACTCCATACCCAGTCCCACAACATCCAGAAGAAGCTCAGACTCCCAGGAGCTCTAAAATGCCCAGGATCATAAAATCAAGAGTTTGGTCACACCAGAATTTCAGGATCCCAGAGGCAGCTTGATTCCCAGGAGCCCTGATGAATCCAAGATCTCAGGATCACAGGATTCCAGAATCACAGGATCACAGACACAGTTAGACTCTGAGGAGTTCTAAAAAAAAAAAAAAAAAAAAAAAAAAACAGGATCACAGGAGGGACAGGTTCCAGTCAGAAATAAAGAGGGCAGATAGCACTAGAGATAACTAGACAGCAAGAGGCAAGAATAAGAAATGCATAAGAAAGATACAACACTGCCGGGTGGTGGTGGCGCACTCCTGTAATCCCAGCACCTGGGAGGCAGAGGCAGGTGGATTTCTGAGTTTGAGGCCAGCCTGGTCTACAGAGTGAGTTCCAGTACAGCCAGGACTACACAGAGAAACCCTGTCTCGAAAAACAAACAAAAAAAAAAGAAAAGAAAAAGAAATATACAACAGAAACCAACACTACTTGGCATCATCAGAACCCAGTTCTCCCATCATAGTAAGTCTAAGAGACACCATCACACCAGAAAAGCAAGATTCGGAACTAAAATCACTTCTTGTGATGATGATAGAGGACTTTAAGAAGGACATAAATAACTCCCTTAAAAAAAAAATACAGGAGAATACAGATAAACAACTAGAAGCCCTTAAAGAGGAAACACAAAAATACCTTAAAAAATTACAGGAAAACACAACCAAACTGGAGAAAAAAATTAAACAAGACCATCCAGGATTTAAACTGAAAAAAGAAACAGTAAAGAAAACACAAAGGGAGACAAGACTGGAGATAGAAAACCTAAAAAAGAGATCAGGAATCATAGATGCAAGCATCACCAACAGAATACAAGAGATAGAAGAGAGACCCTCAGGTGCAGAAGATACCATAGTAAACATTGACACAGCAGTCAAAGAAAATGCAAAAATAAAAAAGCTCCTAACACAAAACATCCAGAAAATCAAGGACACAATGAGAAGACAAAACCTAAGAATAATAGGTATAGAAGAGAGCAGAGATTCCCAACTTAAAAGGCCAGTAAATATCCTCAACAAAATTATAGAAGAAAACTTCCTTAACCTAAAGGCAAAGATGCCTATAAACATACAAGAAGCCTACAGAACTCTAAATAGACTGGCCCAGAAAAGAAATTTCTCCTATCACATATTAATCAAAACATCAAATGCACAAAACAAAGAAAAAAATATTAAAAGCAGTAAGAGAAAGAGGTCAAGTAACATAAAAAGGTAGGCCTATTAGAATTACACCAGACTTCTCACCAGAAGCCAGAAGATCCTGGATAAACAGCATACACACCCTAAGAGAACACAAATGCCAGCCCAGGCTACTATTCCCAGCAATACTCTCAATTACCATAGAAGGAGATATCAAGATATTCCATGACAAAAACCAAATTTACACAATACTTTTTCAAAAATCCTGCCCTACAGTGGATAATAGATGAAAAACTCCAACACAAGGAGGAAAATTACAACTTAGAAAAAGCAAGAAAGTAATACTCTTTCAACAAACCCAAAACAAGATAGCCAGACAAACATAACTCCACCTATAACAACAAAAATAACAGGAAGCAACAATCACTTTTCCTTAATATCTCTTAATGAGTGGACTCAATTCCCCAATAAAATGACATAGACTAACAGACTGGATACATAAACATGACTCAGCATTTTTATGCATACAGAAAACCCTTCAGTGACAAAGACAGACACTACCTCAGTGTAAAGGACTGGAAAACAATTTTCCAAGCAAATGGTTCAAAGAACCAAGCTGGACTATCTATTCTAATAAGGAATAAAGTTCACTTTCAACCAAACATTTTAGCTACTTTCCTATACTCAAAGTATAAACAGGTTTAGGAAGAAATTAGGGAAACAACACCCTTCAAAATACTCACAAATAATATAAAATACCTTGGTATGACTCTGTCCAAGCAAATGAAAGATCTGTACGACAAGAACTTCAAGTCTCTGAAGAAAGAAATCAAAGACAATCTCAGAATATGAAAAGATCTCCCATGCTCATGGATTGGCAAAATTAATATAGTAAAAATGGTTGTCTTGCCAAAAGCAATCTACAGATTCAAAATTCCAACTCAATTTTTCATAGAGCAAGGAGCAATTTTTGAATTCATTTGGAATAACAAAAAACCCAGGATAACAAAAACTTTTCTCAACAATAAAAGAACTTCTGGGAGAATCACCATCCCTGACCTCAAGCTTTTTCATAGAGCAATAGTGACAAAAACTGCATGGTATTTATACAGAGACAGGCAAGTAGATCAGTAGAATAGAATTAAAGGCCCAGAAATGAACCCACATACCTATTGTCACTTGATCTTTGCAAAAGGAACTAAAACCATCCAGTGGGGAGGGGGGGGAACAGCATTTTCAACAAATGGTGCTGGTTCAACTGGAGGTCAGCATGTAGAAAAATGCAAATCGACCCATTCTTATCTCCTTGTACAAAACTCAAGTCCAAGTGGATCAAGAACCTCCACATAAAACCAGATACACTGAAACTAATAGACAAGAAAGTGGGGAAGAGCCTCAAACACATGGGCACAGGGGAAAATTTCCTGAATAGAACACCAACAGCTTACATTCTGGGATAAAAAATCAACAAATGGGACCTCATCAAATTACAAAGCTTCTGAAAAGCAAAGGACACTGTCGATAGGACAAAATAGCAATGCACTGGTTGAGAAAAGATCTTTTCCAATCCTACATCTGATTTAGGGCTAATATCTAATATATACAAAGAACTCAAGAAGTTAGACTACAGAGAATCAGATAACCCTATTAAAAATGGGGTACAGAGCTAAACAGAGAATTCTCAATAAAGGAAACTTGAATGGTCGAGAAACACCTAAAGAAATGTTCAACACCCTTAGTCATCAGGGAAATACAAATCAAAACAACCCTGAGATTCCACCTCACACCAGTCAGAATGGTTAAGATCAAAAACTCAGGTGATAGCAGATGCTGAAGAGGATGTAGAGAAAGAGGAACAGTCCTCCATTGTTGGTAGGATTGCAAAACTGGTAAAACCACTCTAGAAATCAGTCTTGAGTTTTCTCAGAAAATTGGACATAGTATTACCTGAGGATCTAGCTATATAACACGTCTAGGCATATATCCAGAAGATTCTCGAAGATAAAATAAGAACATATTCTCCACTGTGTTCATAGCAGCCTTATTTATGATAACCAGAAGCTGGAAAGAACCCAGATGTCCCTCAGCATAGGAATGGATACAGAAAATGTGGTACATTTACACAATGGAATACTACTCAGCTATTAAAAACAATGAACTCATTCTATTCTTAAGCAAATAGAAAATATCATCCTGTGTGAGGTAACCCAATCACAAAACAACATACATGGTATGCATTCACTGATAAGTGAATATTAGCCCAAATGCTCAGAATATTCAAGACCAATAGTGTGGATGCTTCCTTTCTTCTTAGAAAGGGGAACAAAATACTCATAGAATCAAAAATGTAGATAAAGTGTGGGGCAGAGACTGAAGGAAAGGCCATTCAGAGACTGCCCCACCTGGGGATCCATCCCATATAGAGTCACCAAACACAAACACTATTATGGATGCAAAAAGTAAATCCTGATAGAAGCCAGATATAGCTGTCTCCTGAGAAGCTGTGCCAGAGACTGATAAATACAGAGGGAATGCTCGCAGCCAACCATTGGACTGATCATGAGGTCCCCAATGGTGTCCCCAGTGGAGGAGCTAGAAAAATTACTGAAGGAGCTGAAGGGGTTAGCAACCCATAAAAATAACAACAATATCAACTAACCAGACTCCACCCCCAGAGCTCTCATAGACTAAATCACTAACCAATTTTTATACATGGAAAAACCCATGGTTCCAGCTGCATATGTAGCAGAGGATGACCTTGTTGGGCATCAATTAGAGATGAAGCCCTTGGTCCTATAAAGGTTAGATGCCCCAGTGCAGGGGAATTTGAGGGTGGGAGGCAGGAGTGGGTGGGTGGGTGTTGGAACACCCTGAAAATAGCAGGGGAGGGGAGAGGAAATAGGGACCTTGGGGGAGGGGAAATGGGAAAGTGGATAACAATTTTAATGTAAATGAAGAAAATATCCAATAAGAAAAGAAAGAAAATAAATAAAAAGAAAAGAAAAAAATGGACCAAACCTTCCAAACTGTTTTTCCTTATTAGAAAAAAAAATGTTCCTACTTATAACATATAAATGTATGTGTATATGTATGCATTTGCATGTGTGTGCATACATATGTGCATGTGTCTGTGCATATGTGTTTATGTATTTGCATGTATGAATATATGTCTGAATGTGTATGTCTATTTGCATATATGTATATATGTGTACACATGTTTGTGCATGTTTGCATATATATATACACATACACATACACATGCACATGCACATACACATACACATATACATGTGGGAAAAAACTCACGTGGGAGGAGGGGGCGGCAGCGGGGACAAAGTCACGAGGGCTGGAAGGGGGGGGGGTCCTGCTGCGCTTCCCACACCTCCAGCTGTGGATCCCACATTCAAGCAGCCACTGTGCACTTCAAGGTTTCAAAGGCTGGGAACAGGCCCAGGAGACACTTGGAGTCCGATTTTCCAAACTTTTTATTAATGGCGTGGTGAATGGGTGTAGATGGTTTTCACTCCCCACAAAAAGCCAGGGGAGACAGGCTTTTATAGGGAGGGGGAAAAGGGGAGGAAATAACTTAATTAGCTACGCCCCCTGGCCTTTAGATAACTCACTAATATTAATCATGCCCTACGTGTCTGAAAGGTGCAGGTTAAATGGAGTTACCTTGTCCAAGGCCCAACATCATATACATATACGTATACATATATGTATACATCATATACATCATATACATATACATCATATATTTACATCATATACATATACATCATATACATATATATGCATATATTTGTATATATGCATGTGTGTGCATTCCATTCACCTGTATCTTTACTCTTTTTCTTTTATTCAGTGCTAGATATAAATTCCAAAATTTTTAAAGATTTTTTAAAGATTTTATACATTATATATATATATATATATATATATATATATATATATATATATGTATGTATGTATTCAAGTGCAGGGGAATGATGAATACACTCTAACTATCTTCAGACACACCAGACAGAAGAGGGCATCAAATCCTATTACATACAGTGAGCCACCATTTTGTTGCTGGGAATTGAACTCAGGACCTCTGGAAGTATAGTCAGTGCTCTTAACCTCTGAGTCATCTCTCCAGCCCAATTCCAGGCTTTTCTGTATGGTAGATAATCAGTATTCTACTGAGCTATGTCCTGAAACATTTCTCTACTTTCATTAGTAAGATGATTGTGCCTCAGTAAATTATACCTATGAACACAAAATGCAATGATTGTTTTCTGATTCCCTTTTCTGAAATATTGAAAGAAAAATTAGTTTAAGTCAACAATCATTTTAAAGATATATATGATTAGGTAAAAACAACACTAAATAGTAAGCAGACAAATGGAAGGGAGGTAAAATTAACATTGAAGGCTTTTTCAGTCTAGTGGTGGCACAGTCAGGTCAACAAAATGTATTGAATTATGAAAAGTTTTAACAAAAATGTGTAGGAGGTATGGTGGAGGGCATGTGAGGTGTCTATACGCTGCATTATCTGTTATTGTGTGTGGGCTTATCTAAGTATGTTCTTGAAAGAAATAGTACCTGATCTGAGCTTAGAATATAAATAACAGTTTTCAAATAAAGAAGAGCTGTATGGCTTCAAGGAAGAAAACAAACAAAAAAAGACAACAGAATTATTAAGTTTTACTTGTGTGGAAGAATTGTCAAATCTTAAGAGATTTGCTCATTCATTCAACAAGTGCTCATTGAGTTACCTCCAGGATTTGGTCATCATCCTAAATTCTAAGGATGTAGGGACAGCAACACAAATCCCCAACATATAAAAAAGTGAGTCTGGATTAAAGTTTATTGTAGAATTCTCCTTTGACAACCAGAACATGCTCTGCAGAGGAAGTAATATATGAAAACTTTTGAGAAAAGTGAGGAAGTAAGTGTTGAGACTGTGGAGGGGAACATCTTAGTGACTGGGGTACTGACACTAGCATTAGAGCAGTTCTGCAAAAGAAGCTATAGAAGCTGATGAGCCTCTGGCTACTGTAAAAGACAACCATAAGCTCAAATATGCCTAAGCAATGAGGCACATGAAAAGAAATGGATTGATTGGAATACAATCACACAGATAAATTTGTACATTCTGTGAACAGTTTGGGTGCCATAGGACGGCAGAATGAAGTAGAGAATTGGTGATCCTCAAAGGAGTGTGGAGTTGGGTTGAATCTGATGTAAAGATCAGACACAGAGTACTCATTCTGAACCATATAAACCCAATAGGATGTGTTATACTTAGACATATCATGTCAGTGTTGGAATATCCTTATTGGGTAAAGCTCATTCTTTAATACTCCAGTATTCAGTTTAGTTCAAACTGAAATTGAATAACTAACATATCAAAAAGGAATCTACGGAAAAAAATTGGTGAGGTTGTTGTGAATCTATAATTTCAGGGTCCTATGGTATATTGGAAAATGAAAACAAGAAAATTCTTGGAGGTTTATGCGTCAGATAGCCTTGACTACACAATGGTGACAGCAAAAGAAACTGCCTCAAACAAGGTGGGAGGTGAGGATCTACACATGACCTTGTCCTCTGACCTCGACATGTGTTACTGTTATAGCACATAGTGCTTGTACTCACACATAAACATGTATACATCAAACACATTCATTTCACATACATTTATAAAAATATTTTTAAAAATATGTACAACAAAGACACTAAGAATTATAGTAAGCTACATAGTTATGTTAGCTATATGTATTCATATACATATACACATATATGTGCTATATATATACATATACCCATGTACATATATGTGTGATATGTATATGCATATACATATATGTGTGTATATAATGTAAACTATCTGCCAGACATTAGTAAACACATCATTTATTTGCATGTTATACACAGGTGTATCTGACACACATATAGATACAAATATAATAAGATATATATGTTTATCAATGTTTACATATGTACATTATCTCTATACAAACTAGAAACACTAAGAATGACTTGAGAGGAGAGATTTTGCTTCTCTAAATCCCCGTGAAGACTCTAGAACTTTGTGCTATTGGAGCTTACCTAATATCTGTGAAGTTGATGCACAAACTTTCTAACAATGAGAGGCTTTTACTGCAGCATTATGTTGGGCTTTAGCTCTCTGAATAGTGGGCTGGAAGTCTCTTGCATGGTTCTGGCCTGACTCTGAACACAGGTGAAAAATGCTAAGGACTTGAGAGAGTAATCTATGTAATTTTTTAATTAGCAGAACAAGAATATGCCCAGGATACTTGCTAAAGAAGAGTATTTAAAAAAATAAATTTGTTATGAAAAGTGTTCTTTAGTTCGACTGTCTTGTTTTTATCCTTTCAAGGCATATGTACTTATACCTAATTGCCCCTTCAGTGGTGTGGTACTCTCATGAGTTCCATTGATCCCACTAGAAAAATTATGATATGACAATGGGGCAACCCATATGAGTAACAAATTGAATATAAGGGAAGTGTGTGGTGGAGAGTTGATTTAATGGTTTCCCATATTACATGGGAATTTCCACATTTGCTTGTAAGACACTGTAGACCCCTGACTCCAATTGATTTTGATTGGACAATAAAGATGCCAACAGCCAATGCCTGGGCATGTAGACTGAGGCAGGATATTCAGATATGTGCAGGCTAGGAACTGGGAAAGAGAAAAGAGACACATTTGACACAATGGGGAAGGAGAAATACCAGACCTAAAGACCCACTAACATGTGAGAATAAGGTAAATGGTTACAGGGGACACTTCGTCACTGTGTTTGGGGTAGTAGACATGAAACATATATTTTAAAAGATGTTAACTCAAGAGTACTGAAAGGAAGTGTTTGCAGGCAGCAAAGGATTAGAACTGCCTAACCTTTGAGCTAGTCAAGGCATTTTAAAATTAGGCTACTGTGTGTGTGTGTGTGTGTGTGTGTGTGTGTGTGTGTGTGTGTGTTTCTTTTGCAAATCAAGACAGCTCTTGGGATGGTGCATTCATGTGACCCATCAGGAGCACAGAGAGGCTTCATTAACTACCACTACAAAGGTAAGACCTATGTCTGAAATGAAGTGGTCTTTAGTAACATAAGAACATGAGACATTCCTTAGATTATCAGTTAGAAGAAAGTGGATATTTTTTGTGCAGACTAAATATTCATTCGTGTAAAATGATTGAGCCAAGCAGATGAAACCAGTAATATCATTCAAGAATGTCATTGAAGAGTAGGGAGAAAGATCATACAGTAAAGTGCTGGTCTTGTGAACCTGAGGGCCTCAGTTTGGATCTGCAACATCCAGATCAAATATGGATATATGGCAAACATCTGTAAACCTAGTCCTTGGAAGGCAGAGGAAAGAGAGTTACTGAGGCTCCCTGTACTGACAGACCAGTTGGTTTCGTGAGCTTCAAGTTCAACTAAAGGTGATGCTTTAAAATTCGAAGTAGCAAAGGAATAAGGAAGACAAAGATCAAAGATCATCAACCTCAGGCCTCATCCACATGAGCAAAAATGGGCACCTGGACATATACACGTACATACATACATACATACATACATACATACATACATACATAAACCTACTTTAAAAAATAAAACAAAATTAAAATAATAAATAATAGGTTTAAAGGAATTATTAAAATACAGTTCAAACTTTGACAAACAAACTGCCAGAAAGCAAAATGTTTTCTCCTGTACTGGAAAAATTACCTTGCAAATATCACATGTTCAGAGAGCAACCAGTTCTGCTAGTTCATTTGACTACCTATTAGTATCTACCGTGTTTGTCTCTAGGATAAGAAAAAGCAACATTTGCTATTTCAACACAGTTATAGTAAACCAGGATGAAGAAAAATAGATAAAGGATCTCAATACATGGTCAGCCACATAGAGACACTGAAGACACAACAAAAAGAAACTTATATCAGACATGGAAATTCCAAGTGGGTTTCTAAAGGAAATGAGAATTGAAGTAGTCTCAGAATTTAGAGTGACACTGTTCACCCTGTAATTTCTGACACATCTCCCACTAAGCTAAGGTGATGTGCTTCAAACACAGGCTATGAAGACATCAGGAATCTCTTAGACCTTCAAATAATTTCATAGTTCAGTGGGTATTAGTCTTTTAGAGATGATTTGTTAAGGGCCAGAGAGGTCAAGAGACTTGCTAGGGGTCATATAGATAATTAGCTCCTAGTTCAGGCTCTTACCTGCTAATGCCACGGAATGAGAAAGGAGCTTAAGCTCACTGCAAATGTGAAAAGGCTGTCACATAAAAGCATTTATTTTAGGGACACATTCTTGTCTTAGAATCTTTTTCATGTCTCCATGCTACCAAATGTGCTTGAGAGATTTCCTTCTGTTTTCCTATGTATTTTCCAAAGGTTAGACTGCAATTGAAACCTTAAGGCTAACTCACAAACAACAGGAAGGCATTAGTGCCAAAAATTCAGCTTACCTGTGGGGTTATTCTGTAGAGAACTCAGAGACTGAAGTCAAGGTTGAAATGTTTTTCTAAAAGACAAGAAACTTAGACAACTTGTAGTACAGTGTGTCTTCACTTGTTAGATTCTTCTGCCATTTTTTCCTCATCACACATTAGCATAGTATATTTGGTTTTCCTTCATCCTTCACAAAGATGCTGGAATTACAATATTAGATTTGTTAGATGTGCCTTTAGAAAATGATATGAGTGGCGTATAATTGTCTTTTTGTAAACATATGTTTGTACATGTGTGTTCAGGTGCATAAGTGTAAGCATGCCTGCATATGTATGTAAAAATGTGTGGATGTCAGACATAACTCAAGTCTTGTTCCTCAAAAATTATCTCTTATTTCTGAGACAAGATCTCTGTCTAGGTTCTGGATCTCACCAACTCAGCTTCCCTGGCTGGCCAGTGAGCCAAAGGTTTTCCTCTATCCACTTCCCCAGAACTAGTTAAAAGCATGACATATCTGGCTTTTTCACATGAGGTCCAGGGGATAGAACCCAGCTTCAGACATTTTTTATGCTGATACAGTCACACTGCCCCAGTTGCAACTTTCTTAGGTATCACTTCTATTGACTTGGCATTTGGAATACAATAGTTAATACTCATGGAAGTTACATGTCACACAATTCTTTGAGAAAGATCAAGGTTCTTAATCATTCGCAAGTAATGACTCCTATGTTTAAGAAGAAAAATAAAACAAAACTTTACCAGACTGTAAAGACTGAGCAGCCTTGTTAATCCTGGCTAGCTTTACTGTCATGTTTTTTAAGGTTGACTTGGTTTGCTGTTCTCCAGCAGGCTACATGTTCTCTCTCGTCTTTCTAGCATTGCTTTGCATTTATTTCAGTTACAGCAGTGACCATATATAACACAGTCTTGGGTACTTGTAATTCTCATACTCTCCCATACGTATCAGAGTGCAAACATTTGCAAACTGATAACTATAGTTTATCTTTGCATTAGGAATATAAGAATATAGAACATGAAAGTTATCTAAATAGCTCTGAAGTATGGAAAATTTAACAGATAGAAAGTAGCTGTATACTTCTTCAGTTTGGGGATTATCCTATATGTCTATTTGCAGGCAAGGCAGTCCTAAACACAAAACAAATTAGAGACCCAGTAAGTTGAATGGGTAAGTGTAAACTAGAATGCAAAAGTGGATAGTAGGTGTTGTGTGTGTGTTTAATAATAAAGAAGTGTGGTGTCAATATTATCTAACAATAGAGATGGTTTTAAATTAAAGTGTTTTGGGTGGACATCAGATGCTTCTGGAATTTGTGTAGGGCTAGAAAAATAGCACATGTGCCTCAAGTGGGATCAACTCATATGAATGGATATTATGGATTTGGGAAATAATCTAAGTAGTTAACTGTCAGCTGGGAAAGCATGAGGACCTCAGAATTAGCCCAAAACCTATTTTACAAACCTGGTGTGATGTGCAATTATAATCCCAGCTCTAGAAGGTAGGAAATGATAAATCTATGAAGCTTATTGGCAACCCAGACAACTGTACTTCATAAGGTCCAGCCCTCAAAAGGTCTAAATCATGAAAATAAGATGGATAATGCCTGAGGTATGACACCTGAAGTTGTTATGAATTCTACACATACTTGCACATATCTGTACTAATGTGTGTGAACACGTGTGCACGTGTACACACACATATACACACACATACACACACACTAACACTAATACTAACAATATAATTAGTGAGAATGAAACCACATGTTTAAAGGGCTATTTATAAGCCCCATTTCCATGCAGCTGTACAAGTCTCATGACGTATATGCTTAACAACTCCACAAGTCACGGATCAGAGACTTTTGTAGGTCTCTGGAAAGAAGCAACAATTAAACATAGTGAAACCCTAATTTCAGTCATTCAACATGGCTACTTATTTTAAGAAGCCATGTGAGATACCTCTAAGAATCTTCAGAGGACAAAAATGTTTACCTACTATGTCTATGTTTGTCTCTGAATATGTGTGTATAATCCCTGTATGGCCAAAAACAGTTGCGTATGTGCTCAAAGGCATATGCAGGCCAAAGAACAAGCATATATGTGTCTCACCCACTGTCCATCTTACTTCTGAGAATGTTTCTGTCTGACATGGAGCTCACTAAGTAAACTAGCATGGGACCAGTAAGCTTCAGGAGTATAGCTGTCTCTGCCTTCGCTGCTCTGAAATTACAAGTGTATGACTTTCTAAATGTGGATTTGAAGGATCAAACTCATGTTTCTTTAATGACAAGGACAGCATGTTACTGAGTAAGCTCTGTGTTTCTTAATTACTGCTAAATAGAGATACGGATTTGTTAATATCAGAATTATAAAACTTAACAAGATTTTTGCAATCCATAGAAATAGTATTAAAGCCCCCTTAGGCCTTAACACAAACCCACTAGGTCTGTGAGTGGGAATTCAGTTACAGTAACATCCATCCCAAGCATATATCACCTTCTCTAAAATCAGTTAATGAAATGCATCAAATTAAAAATATTTATGTCTTTTCTAGCCACTAACTTAGACTATGAGTTATACTTTTCTAGGTTATGAGAGACAACTTCTTTTGGAAAGACTAGTACTAGATTTGAGAGCTGACAGTTATCATTTTATATGATCACTGCCACAGAAGTCATTCTTTTTTTCTAAGGTGGGTGGGTATCTGTGAATACCAACCTTGTGAGATCTAACCCAAATCATTGCTCTTAAGACAGATATCACTCAGTGTTGTATTTTAACATACTGGATATTATATACGATAATATAAGGTATCCATGCTTTTTTATTGATCATTAATTTATTCATTTAAATAATGATTTTATGATAAGTGTATGTATTTTTATATATGCAAGCAAAGCATCAGTTCATTAAAACAAAAAATCCTAATTCTCACTGTTAGGAAAAAGAATAAAAACCATCATGTTAAAAATTCTAAAATGGGCAAGGGTGATGAATGCCTTTAATCCTAGAAATCAGCAAGAAGAAGCAGACAGACCTCAGTGAGTCTGATATCAGCTTCTGGTCTATAGAGCTAGTTCCATGACAGGCAGAACTACATAAAGAAACCCAGTCTTTTGGGGAAAAAAATAAAACAAACATAAAATAGGTCTGTGTTTTAACTAATTCAGTAGAGTGACTGTATTACAAACATTAAAAAATAATCTGAGTTTGGTCTTTAAGATCAATGTAGGGAAGGAAAGAAGGAGGGAAGGAAGGAAGGAAGGAAGGAAGGAAGGAAGGAAGGAAAGAAGGAAGGAAGGAAAGGAAAAAAAAGCTGAGTGTAGTGGCTTATGATTATAATTCCAGTATTGGGAAAGCAAAGGCAGAAAGATCCCTGGGTCCATTGCCTAACCTGCCTGCACTTTTTAGTGTGTCCTAGACTAGTGAGAGATCCTGTCTTAAGAAAAGAACATGGGCTGCAACTGAAAAATTAGAAACAAGGTTGTCTTTCCACCTCTACATGCATGTACACTGGTGTGTATACACAAGTGAACACATGCATGAGAACCTACACACGTGAATATAGAAAGCACACACAAATTCGTTAAGTAACATGAGTCATAATTCTAGAGCACTGTGTTAGAGAAGGGAGAGTTATGGTGTGCATTAATCATAGAGCAGGGAGAAGTCTGAATAAGTGAGTGACATGCCCAAAACAACTAATACCTGAAATACTTTAGTGGCAGAAAATATTACTGAGGCATCTGAGAGCAAGCATTGCACTTTTAGAAAAGAGCATATGCAGTAGCCCCTGTGTGGAGTTATCTGGGCACTGTGAAAACTCAGCCAAGGAATTATCACAGCAGGCATAGAGTAGTCGATTGAGAAAAAAGAGCAAAGATAGCCCTAAGAAATACAGTGAGTATTGAGGATGAATGAGGAGAACTGTGCAAAATGTGTGCAAAAATGACACATCTTGACTGATGACATTATTTAAATAGCACAGTTCAAGCTGCCCTGTGAAAGCAGAATGCCTAAGAGCAAAACTCCAATTGAGGACCAAGGCAGGCATGTGGATGGTTGAACAGTTCAGATACTGCCTACATCACAGACACATTCAAATTAAGATGTAAAAGAATGAGAAGCAGTATCAGTAAGACTGAAAATCCATGGCCAAAACCACTGTGGAAATGAAGTTACCTGCCAGTGTCTGTAGAAAGTATAGAAAATGCCACTGTTTGGTTAGAAGTCCAATGCTATTCCTTAGCCTATGGTTCCCCAGGAACTGTACACAGCTACATGTTACCTGCTGTCTGTAATCTATTCAAACTACCAGCTCACTCCAAAATAACCAATGGGTTTGAATAGCCAATGGTTCATATATACTAAAATGGAAAAGATTATCTGTGGCACCACACAATTAGACTCCAACAATCATTACTGTGGATTAAAGTCTGAAGCCTTTTATTATTAAGAACCCAATACTCAGATATGTCTACATACTCTAAAATTGCATGTCACCTCTAGCATCTAATACATGTGAAGTTATTATTAAAACGCACTCGAATTCTATAGTATTATAATTTCTAATGTGGAGCCTTACAAATCTGTGAGTTTAATGCCCACTTAAATTTTAGGACTACTCTAGAGCAAAAGCGTAACGCCAAATGACTGAGAAAAGGTGGCTGCTTCCTCAAGGGTTGCTATAAGGTTACTATAAGGATTACTATTATTGCTAACATTTTAGTCCTAATTACTTAAGTATGTTAATTGATAGAATAATCGCTATAAAGTTCTTCACTTCACTTCTAGAAAATTGTGCCTATTTAGAGAATTTAACTTATTTAGACATTTTCTCAGAACTGAAACATTGCCTTCTGGGAGAAATAGGAAAGACTACTTAAGACACAATCAATACATCACTCACAGTCTCAGGAAGTTCCGACATTTTACAAAACTCACAAGGATCCCTCCTCAACGTCATTATATAAGCAATAAAGAGGGCACGGAGAACAGATATCTCTGACATGTTGAACTGTTTGTACTTTATTCAAGAGCTTAGGAATGCAGATTTTCTGAGTTTCACTTATTCTGTGGTGATCTTCTCAGTGGGACAGCTACCAACCATTCTTCTATAAGTAATCACTCAGACAAGCTTCTGTAAGCAAACCCTATTAACTCATTGGCTCATTAAACTAGACTTGAGTGGAATCTTTCATTTAGTCACCACAGTGTCCTATATGGAGTCAACTACCATTTGTTTACATCTCCCCCAGAAAAGTCACAGTGTTCTATTTTGTCCTCTAATAAAGAAGGATAATACATATGAGAGCAAATGAGAAGATTATATACATCAATTCCCCAGAAGAAAGAATATAAAGTAAAATGTACAAAGAAGCCTTATGTCTAGCAACCATCAACACTCACGGAGTTCCAAACCCTGCTGTCTCTATTCCAGGAGTGGGGACACATGACACACTATCCCTTCCACATGACCATGAAGAACTCTGCACATAATCTTTTTTTAAAAAAACATCAGGACTAAGGATTAACTTTTATGAAGAGAAACCTCTTGATATAAATAACAGAAAGCAATAATTACTTAAATAATACAATGGGAGTGAGTGACTATGTTTATTTCTCTTACTCAGATCATCTTGTTAATTCTCTCCTACATCTCTCCACATGTGCACACACTTTAAATTAAGTTTTCATAAAGTTCTTAGCATAACATAAATCCTTATATTAATGTCAAGTATAGCAGTCTGAGCACAGTTTTCCCTTTGCCTCTGGACTTCGATCAAACAATAATAAGTTAACTATTTCCCTATGTGCTTAATGGGCTAGACCTCTAATATTCACTGTGAAATAGTCTGGCAATTTGTTTTGTAAGTGACACTACTTACAATTGAAGTTCTGATATCAATTACAACAGACATGTTTTCTCTTATAAGATATAATAAATTTTAGCAAAATGAGATATGCAATAGTAGATAACTATGTTTTATGTTATTTGGCATGGTATTGCGAATTGGATTGTATCACTGAGTAACTCAGTCAACTGACATTGCTGTGAGATTAGCTCTTATAGTATACACATGTGAAAGACTGTTGTTCTCAGTTTAATTTATACATAACTCTTACTATAGGTTTTATATTATGTTATGTATATACCATGGCCAACCCTTTTCCTACTTCCACAGGCTTGTGAAATATCATTAAAATATTCAATTCTACAAACTTTTCAAATTTTTCATACTACTTATTCTCAGCAATCTTATTATATCACAACCAAGTTGATGGAGACTAAGAATGTCATATGAAATATAATTCTTGACAATATATAACTGTGAGAGGGTAAAAACAATTGCCAACTAAAATCATGCTGTTTTTTGATTCATTAATTAAGCTGGAGACTAAGCTTCAGAATGTCAAGCTGGCAAATACTTTATGGGTGCTCCCACATGCTCCTTCTGCCTATTCTGGTAGAAAGTACACAAAAGGCATCAGTGTAGAGGTGAGAGTCAGTCTTGATGAGGACTTCCCACCTTCTCCAAGCACCTATTTATAAGAAGTGCATTCAGAGGAATCCAGTCTAAAGATGGACCTTAAAAGTCATGCACAGACAGTCACTGATTTCATAATCATGGTTTGGTCTGAAACAGCACCTGGTGAGAAGAGCAGCTTTTTTGTAGATACAGTATTTGCACACTGCTGTTCTTTGAATTCATAAATCACCACCACTGTTCTACACATTAAAGACTTAATGCACAGATTGGTGTTTATGGCCTATGAGATCTAATAGGAGCTCCTGAGGTCATCTATGGTGTATCAAGAATGTGAAACTATAATGGTGCCACTTTCTTTGTTTATTCCTCTTTCCTCTTTAATAATGTGGTAAGATACCTTCCTTGCCAGAAACTCCTAGGCTCTGATGTGGGACCTTGTTTTTGTTAGTATTCTGTCTAAACTCCACCTCCACAGTTACCTGGCAACAGCCAGGTAAATTCCTCCCACAGTTACCTAGCAACAGCCAGGGAGGCCTGGCCCACTATAAAAGGGGCTGCTTGCCCCCTCCTCTCTCTCTTACTCTCTTAATCTCTTAATCTCTTACTCTCTTAATCTCTTACCCTCTTGCCTCTCTGTCCCCTCCCCCCTTCCTCTCTCTCCACATGGTCATGGCCAGCCTCTACTTCTCTCTTATCCTTCCACTTTCTTTCCCCTACCTTTGCCCTACCTCCTGAATAACCCCCCCCCCCTTAGAACCGTGTGTGGAGTGGTCTGTTCTGAACTGCGGTCAGACTAGTTATAACAACTAACAGTTTTAGCTTAAAAAACAGGTTTGAAAGTTCTCAGACTGAAAAATCCAAGATTGTGGGTGAAGTAAACTTTTCTAATTTAATTTTCACAAGCCCTTGTTAAGTGGTATAATAGCAGACTAACATACTCCTCCATCTTCCTCCCTAGTTATTAAAATATAGAAACTTTAGTTGAGAATATTAATACATGATACAGAAAGAACAGTTCTATGAAAAATCATCACTCATGGGGCTGAGAATTTGGAAAGGCAGTCCATTCATATAACAGGTAAAATACATCAGTCTATGACCTTCATGTGCTTCCATGATAGGAGACCCATGCCAATCACTGGCCAATTTCTAAAACACAGCCATCCGGATACATATCAATCAGCTCTATGTCTGGGACATGACTCTGAGTAAATGAATAATTTTTACCAAGCCACTTGCTGGTATAGGTTTACTAAGCATACCAAGTGATGACATCAGTAATTGTATTTTTGCTTCCTTTTTATTAAAAGATATATGATTAAAAATAACCTTTAAAAGTAAGGATTTATGCTGAAGAGATGGCTTCATGGTTTAAGAGCATTTACTAAACTTGCAAAGGACCACAGTTCAGTGTTTTAAATCTGTATCAGGGAAACTAACAACCATCAATAACTTCAGCCCCAGGGTATTAAATACTGTCTCTAAACACACAGGCACACACTCCTGAAAACTAAACAAATTAAATATACCACAAAATTGGAAACTATAATATAAAAGCAAAAAACTAATAAGAGGAAAAAATAATGCCCCCCAAAAGCAATATGAAGCAAAACATCTACAAAAATAATATTAAATTTGTTTTGTGTTGGCCATTTTCTACTGGGCATGCGACTCTGAAGTGTAGGTAATATTCTCAGTGAGATACCATCTGAAAGCTAATTTTTCCTTTGCAAGTGTCTTGTAGCTCAGCCCTTATCAGAGAATCTTCTTGCAGCAATTGGGAATTAACACAGAGAGCCACAACTGCACAATGTGGAGAGAGTGAAAGGTTTGAGAGTACTCAGTACAAATGGAATACCTCTTTATGAAATCGTTTCCTCTGGAATCATCGAAGATGGGGAAGGAAAAAAACTGTAAGAACAAAAAAGGATGAATGGCATCAAGGAAAGAGACTTTCAGACACAATGAAATTGATAAACATTTGAATGCACAAAGACCGCAACAGCCTACTCATGGCCAACAAAGGTTCTAGTCGCAAGAGGCCCCTTACTGAGAAGGAAAACTGATACAGATTGCTACCCCCAACTAGAAAAATTAATCTCTCTGTAGGGGGTTATTTTGGCTCATCCTTTGGGAGTATAGTTTATAATGGAAGATTATATATTCAGCCAGAAAGATTCCCATTTTTATTCAATCTAGAACCCCTACTGGTGCTGACAGTATTCAGAGAAGCATCAGCAGGAAGAGCAGGATAATTCAGCCACCTGGGATACAGGATTCTGGAACTTCACTCTTGTCCAGTTAATGGGTAATTCAATAGCAGAGATATTTGTGGAGTACTTTTCAATTGTTTGATTTTGGGCTAGTTTCTTTTTTTTCTTTTTCTTTTTTCTTTTTTTTTTTGGTTTTGTTATTGTTTTTCTTTCAGCAAAGCAAATGATCAAAGAGATCTTTCCATGCCATGTCACCTTTACTCATTTTTGATTTCAGGGATTTTTATATATCAATAAATAATAGCCTTCCAAGATTTCCTTTAGGCTGACAAATCAACATGATTTGAGATGGAGATTTTTTTATTGTCCTAATCCTCAATTAAAACATCCATAGCCCAAAAGAGTATAGGAAAAGGGCTATCTGATTTACCCTTACCTTTCTAAAAATACACTACTTTTGTGCTAACAGAATCTAGAGTGGACAAAAGCAACATCAAGATTAATGGATGAAACAATCTATATGGGAAAGATACATTAGAAGCCTCTCCCACCAGGGTTTACCATCACAAAAGCATCAAGGTCAAGAAAAACTTGATAAGTAGTTTGAGGCTATGCAAATGTGCCAATTAGAATTCTGACTCTCCACCTGAAACTTCTAAATGCATATTTTTCTGTCAGCTAACTACCAGCATTCTCAGGAAGGCTTTTCCTTTTCCTTGCCTAAAGACACAAGAATTTAGGTATTCTAACAGTCAACCTGAGAGACTTGGCAAGGACTTTGGGGCAAGAATCACACCTATAAGATTCTCATTGTCAACTCAGACATTCTAATTTCACTGGAGTTCAAAATGGTTTTGTTTGTTTGTTTGTTTGTTTGTTCTGGTTTAGTTTGGTTTCCTGTTTCCACTGCTACAGACACTGATTTCTGGGTAAGTAAACTGTAAGGGAATACAAATGTTTGAACTAGCTCCTTTTAAGGTGTGTGTTACTCATAATTCATTTCATGCACCAGTGCACCTGCATGCCAATGCAAAGCTGTTTGTAATGATAATGAAGAAAAGGATTTTGTCTGGCAAGTAAGGAAAGGTCCTATGTACCTGACTAGGTTACTTGTAAGAAACATTAAGTATGAGTCTAAATACTATGTTATAGCAAGGAATTCAAGTCTGTTTTCTCTCCCTCCTTGTAACATTGATATACAGATGTTGCAAGTTCCCTTCCCCAAACCCAGCAAGACTTTTACTGCAACATTCTCACTCTCAGATTAAAGTGCCTGAGCTTCTTCTCTTTGTTTCCCCTGTACTAACAATACTTTAAAGACTATACAATCAAATAAGACTATGGTGTCAGACCCCAGTCCATGGAGAAAAGATATGTCTCCACCTTGTTTAGAATAAAAATTAATTGTACTTCTGTATCCCTAGGTTATCACTTAAAAATACCTGATCAAAAGTAAAGTTTTGTCTTGTCTAAATACCTCAAGGAGAGAAATGGGCACTTTCTTTGTGACCCTGCATCTAATTTGAACACAACATCAAGATCTATGTGTTGGAGTTGGGCACAGTGTATACAAGTGCCACATGCTCCTGAGTGTGTGATACATACACTTCTGGGAACCCATGCAGAGACCAAAGCTATTGCTGTCTTCCTTTATTGCTGTCCTCCTTGTTGCCTTGAGACAAAGAACCTCACTGAGCTGGGAACTCATTGTTTCAACCGGAAGAAAGCTACATATTTGTACCCTGGGGTTACATATTCAGCTTTCACATGAGTTCTGGTCATGTGACTCAGGTCATTGTATTGGTAGCTATCATCCATTGAGCCATTCTCTTGATGTTCAACACTTGCTGAACTATTCACTTAGTACACTGTTCAATTACTCACAACAGGCTATAATTGAATGGAGGTAGAAAAAAAGGGAGTGGTGAGATAGAGGAAAGGAAAGACAAGGTGCAAGTGTAGAGACAGAGTAAGACAGAAAGAGAGAGAGAACAATTTGGGTTTAAGAGAGAGAATGTATGTGTGACAGCATGAAAACAAGAAAACAACACCGAGAGACAGAGAGAGAGAGAGAGAGAGAGAGAGAGAGAGAGAGAGAGAGACAGACACAGACACAGACACAGACACAGACACAGACACAGACACAGA
>JANHMN010000009.1:879559-925919 GCA_030674055.1 Rhabdomys pumilio | reverse complement strand
ACAGACACAGACACAGACACAGACACAGACACAGACACAGACACAGACACAGACACAGACACAGACACAGACAGACACAGACACAGAGAGATTTGAGCCCTGACAGTCAGTGTCACCTACATAATTGTTCTGGCTGTGTTCTTTGAGCTTCCCATGACCAATTTCACTAAGTCAAGCCTCTGCAAAAAGCACAAACCAACTATGCTAACAAAGAGAGACACTCTGAGAAGCACAGTGTGCAGAAATAATGAACTGGAGTTTCCATCACTGTCAGACTAATCCTTCACACTCAGGATAGAAATGCTAATCAACCCCAGAGTACCCAGTTTAGTTCTATTTCTTAAGTAAGCTAATTAGTCACCCATACATTATTAAATTTTGTGCTTATTATCCATAAAATGTTTTCATTTTCACCCTGGGACCTATGTTTCTGATATTAAACAGGATGACATAAAAATTTTAACTAGATTTTCTGTAAATATATGTCTTAAGATGGTATATATTTTCCCATTTTTAAGTGACATTGGCCACACACATCTTAGTTCCTGTAATAGCAAACCCAACATTGATACTCAAAATAGAGATGTTCTTGTAAGTTTCCTTATGCGTGATTATCTAGTACAACTTTACCTTTCTCGAGGTTCATTCACTTGCTTACTAATTTAGGCTTCTGGGTATTTATGTGTGTTAGATGTACAGTACAGGGTCTGAGTTAGACTCAAGGCAGGCTTATGGCAATGTTTCCACATCCCTGCAGCTAAACTATGTCCTAATTCTTATGGCTTCACTGAGAAAATTGGTGATTAGGAGTATTGAAGAGTGGGCAGGGGACTGTGTTCACTGCAATTTAGGCTGGGAATAAAGGGGCAATTTCCCACATCAGAATATATTCGAATAGAAGGCAGCAGACTGATAAAAAGACTTACTGGAGAAAGACTGAAATTTCCACACTGCTGTGTACTCAGAGGATGTGGATAATCCCACATGCCAGGTGAAGGAATGGATCCATCCTGAGTTAATGCTTAGTGTCCCTGTTCTACTACAGCTTTTCATCTGGAAGTAAATCCTCAAAGTATCACTATCTTGCAGTTGAGATTTCTTGGTCTGGTACATATAGCAGCCAGAATTATACAAGAATAGACAGATTCTGAGCAATGGTGATAAAGATAATTTATATTCCCTAGGGGAAGAAAAGAAGTAAGAGCCACAGGATCCTCACTGAAATTCTGCACATTCAGGCTTCACACCTCCTTGCCCTCCCTTGACTGTAAATGGTCCTTTGCAAGGTTTGTAGGAAGGAAGATGTTAACAGAAGGGGAAATTCCTTGTTGCAGTTTCCATGAGGTTACCACTCATTATAGATGAGAAATAGAGGAAGAGAGGAATACAAAGCCCAACCTGGATTCTGCTAGAAAAGACAGGCACCTAGGCAACCATCAGAGCTCATTTACAGTGCAATAGCTGCTCTATCCATTTATGAAATGTCCTGAATCTTCATAGAAGAGAAATTAGGAATTAGGAAATAATCGCAAAATTCTCTTACTATATCCCCTTCTCTTCCTTAGCTGTTGTCAGTGTGAGACAGAATCTTCTAATTTTTAAACATCACAGATAGAGTAAGAGAGAAAGAAAGAGTCACAACACTGTTATAACTGTCAAACCTTTGGGCAGCCAAGCAATAGTGGTCTTATTGTAGACAGTCAGTTAAAAGAACAGTATCACTGACTCTCCTAACTGCATCAAAGCACTCAGTAGAATTACATCATCTTAACTGAGTATCAATGTGAATGGTTGGCTGCCATGTGAAGATTACTGGGAATGCCAGGTGACGGTTAGACTGGCAAATCTCATTTACTACTGTATCCCATAATGTCATTTAGCCACAGATGCTCCTTAAAGTCTCATCTCCACCCTCATTTATCTCTAACTGCTTCTCAACTCAAGTCTAGCAAGTACATTACATTTCACAGCTCACATGTTCTCTTCCTCTTAGATGATGGTGACTTGCTAGTGTTTCCCAGAATTGTGGGGGAAATTTTTACGTGACTTTTCTTCTCCAACGGATCAATATTCATTTTATTCTTCCTTTTTTTCCCTTTTCTCTTCCTCTTTTCTGTATCTCCTCAATGTTCCCATCATTTTTTAAAACATTGTGGGTATACATATGTGTGTGTGTGTTCTTTTGTGTGAATAGGTACAGAGAGGGGCACACACATATTTCATGGAGCATGTTTAGAAGTCAGAATACAATATTAGATATTGGTCCTTAACTTCTATTATGTATGATACATGGTCTCTTTTATTTTGCACTACATATGACTACCTGGTCCAAAGGTTTCAAGTGACTTTACTGTCTCAAACTTCTGTCTCTCCCAATAATTCCAGATAAGTGCTGCTGCAACTGACTATGGTTGATTCAAACTAAGGTCATCACGCTTGTATGACAAAGCACATTCATACACTGGGCTGCCTCCTCAGTCTCCTTCATCTACATTTAATTTAAATGTGTTAGTTGTCCCACAATACCTGCCACCTGTACTGATTAATCCAGGTTTATACCCCTAATGCAGATTTTCTTTTGGTGCAGTTGAAGGCACTCCCCTTCCTCTAAGGCTAGATTTCAGGGTTCCAAGTAGGAGCTGCCTCTTTCTGAACTCCCAGAATTCAGAGGAATAACTGACTTCTGAGCAAATGCCAAGGTTATTGTCATTTCCTGTTCAGCTGCTGGCTTCACTCACTCTTCATCTCTGTGAAGAATGTGCTATCCATGTAAAACATGGGTCTCACCTCAATGGGAATGAAAAGTAGTTTCTTCTTGAGCCAAGTAAGCGTGAGGACAGCCTGTAAATGGGAATTCAGCCAGTTCCCAGATAACACTTCCTGTGTCTATACAATATTTTAAAAATGTCTCTTACATTCTAACAGATGAACTTTTTGGGACTCACAATCACAGTTAATAATACAATTTGATGTCCTTAAGACTCAAGAGTACTATCCTACTGTGTACTCAGTTTGTTTATCCTGCTTTTAAGAGAAAGACATTAACAGTTCACCATACTTATGTTTTCTTTCCTATGTAATCAACTTTTATAACCTAATCCAATGAATAACTATAATCTTAAATTACGAATTCTTCCATATCTATGACCTACAATTATGCATGTGTATCATTTCATGAAAATAAATACAGAAGTTGAAAGCAAGTTTTTAAAAATCTACCTGCAAGGTTGAGCATATTTATCAATATTTGTTGATAAAGAGTGATGTCTGTTATACTGTTTATTACATAGCTGAGTTGGATCTAGTGACTTTACCTTGTAATGCTCTCTTAAATCTTTCTGTAAAATATCCCACTCCTTCCTCATGTGATGCTTTCTGAGCTGTTCAATAAAGACAAAACCAAGTTCTTTATTAGGGACACACTCAGACAGATAAACACAAACACAACACAAACAAAGACAGACACCAAGAGTCACAAGACAGCTTTCTGTCAGACATAGATTCAGGATCATGCAGTAGACAAAGGACAAAGGACATAGGGAACATGAAGAAAAAAATTCAAATGTGAATTCACTCTTGGCTGCATGACTGTAAGGGGAAGTACTTTATTCCTTTCCATAATGTGATACTGTTACATTATTGGTGACTCAAAGCTAATTGCTAATGTGTTTAATACACAGAGTGTGCAAGGATTAGTTTAACATGGTTTTATAAAGATTTTATAGTAACTAACAAGAAAATTCATAAATCACAGATATATTAATGGAAGTATTATTAAGGCAGGTTGGAGCAAGTACAAATCCTGTTGTAAAGATTTCATATTCCTAGCACTTGATATAATAGAAGCTTGGTGTCTATTAAGTTAATACTTTTCAAGTGTTTCACCAAATAGTGATTTGGGATTTGGGATTTGGGACTCACACACAGAATTTGAAATAATGACTACTGAAAGGACTTAAACTATCTCAGAATACATTTGACTCTGAATTTGCAGGATTTTCACTCTCCATGATGTGTTTTTAGATGGTCATTTAAATTTTTGTCTGTGTGTTACTGCTCATTTAAATTTTGTCCACATGTATGTATCTGCAGTGAGTGTTTGGCTGGTGCTCAATGGCAGCAGAAGAAAGAGTCAGATCAACAGGAGAGGGAGGCCAGCTGCTCACACTGCATGCACAGCCAGGAATCTGAGAATAAACAGGAAAGGGACAGGGCTCAATGGCAGTGTAAGTCACTCGTCACTCATTATGAGAAGTTCAGGGTTAAAAGAGTGGTGGAAACTGACAAAATAGAAACTATGAGAAGAATTAATCTTCCTATCTGCTATGTAAGTTGGACTGCAGTATGAGAGCCTTCAGAAGCCACTGGTATGGGCAAGCACCACCCAGGTTCATTTTATCACCCATGATGCTAGATGTTAGAGATCGTCTGGTCTAGAGTGACTATTAAGGAGCAGATGCAAAAAAATAACACATACAGACAAGAACCAGCAGAGGCAATTCTACTTTTACCATAACTTTATTATTATTTTTTTTTTTTAGTTATTCATTTTTAATTGAAAACAGATTCTTCTCTCATACGTCTCTACCAGTTCCCCTCTCTCCACTCTTTCTAATTAGCTACACCCCCTCCATCAGATCAACTCCACCTAGGTTTCCTCTGCAATAAACAGCAGACCTCCAAGAATAACAGCCAAATAGAACAAAGCAAGATAAAAATAAGACTTCATTTAGAAGCTGGACAAAGAAACCAATATGAGAGGAATGGTTGCAAGAGCAGGCAAAAGAGTCAGACACATGCCTGCTCTTACTGTTAGGAATGTCACAAAACACCAAGCTATAACCACAACATCTACTCAGAGGAATTAGTGCAGGCTTATTCAAGCCCCAAGCTTGCCACTTCTGTCTCTGTGAGCTCATATGAGACCTTGCTTAGCTGATTCTGTTAGCCATGTTCTCCTGATGGCCACATTTTCCTCTGTCTCCTACAACTTTAACTCCCTCTTTTCTTGTCTCCAAGGGGAATAACAAAATGGATACCTCCAATGTAGATTATCTCTCCATATAATGCCTGGATTTGGATCTCCGCATCCACTCCCACCTGCTACTGGAGAAAGTCTCTCTGATGATGACTGACAAGGCCACCTATCTATGAGTATAGCAGAATATCATTAGGGATAATTTAATTGATTTTTTTTTCATTTTTCAGTCATATTTAGTTCTACCCTGGGTCTCTGGATTATCCAATCTCTAATTTCTGTCCAACTAGCCAGTGTAGGGCAGGGGCTCCATCTCATAGATTAAACCTTAAGTTAAATCAAACACTGATTGTCTACTCCCCCAAGTTTCTCATCACCATAACTCCAGCATATCTTGCAGACAGGACAGATTTCAGGTTAAGTGTCCTGGGGCTGGGTTGATGTCCAGCTTTTTTTTTTTTTTTTTTCATAGACTCAAGTATACCTTCCAGTGCTAAAAATAATCGAATGTAGCATGAAGTTTTCATGTGGGCACCAGCTCTACCTCTCTCTGTTCAATAAGTTGAATGGATATCATCCGTGCCAATTCCCCCACTCCATCCCATCAGTCAATTTTTAGAGAGCAATGTTCTATCTTAGCATATACCTGAGTGGTTCAAGGAATCTACACAAGATATCCTCAGACAATAAGTCAAGAAAAAGCAACTCAGTCCCACCACTGGAAGCATTGCCTGTTTAGAAAATATTTATACCCTCCATTGCAAGAGGTCTTAACAGTAGGTTACTCTTAGATTTGCCAGAAATTTTCCACTCAACTATAATTTTCCACACTGCCCCTGCAAATGCACCTCAATTCTAGCTATCTCTCACTTTTCCTCCATTCTTTTCCCAACTACCTGATATCTCTTGGTCTTATTCCCACTTGTGCATATTACACCAGCAATGTTTACTCTATTTCTACTTCCCAGGGAGAAACATGCATCCTGCTTGGAACTCCTCTTTATCTAATCTATCTAGGCTTATAGATTGAAGCTTGATTATCATTTACACAGCAGCTAATATCCACTTATAAATGAATACATACCATATTTGTCATTCTAAGTCTGCATTATGGATTAATTCTTTATTGTGTAAATGTCCCACTTTTTTTAAAATCTATCCTTCAGTTGAGAGACACCTAGGTTGTTTCCAGTTTCTGGATAAATGAATAAAGCTGGAATGAATATCATTAAGCAAGTGGCCCTGGTAGGATGGAGTGTCCTTTGGGTATACACCAAAAAGTGAGTCTTATGGTAGAGCGTGTCCAGTTTTCTTAAACCTTGTTGATTTCCATACTGGTTGTACAAGTTTTGCATTTCTACCATGAAAGGAGGTGTGTTCCTCTTGCTTCTCATCCTTGCCAGCACGGGATGTCACATCTGTTATTGATCTTAGGCATTCTGACATGGATACAAGAGAGAATCTCAAGGTAGTTTTACTTTACATTTCTCTGATGGCTTAGGATGTTGAACATGTCTTAGTATTTCTTAGCCATTTTAGATTCCTCTAGTATTCTCTCTTTTGATCTGTACCCCATTTTTACTGAATTATTTAATTTTTGATATCTAATAATTTTATATTTTGGAATTATATCTCAGTAAGGTACAGAATTAGTAAAAGTCCTTTCTCATTCTGTAATCTGACTCTTGTTCTGATTGATGATGTCCTTTGTCAGAACAAAAGCTCTTCAGTTCCAGGAGGAACCATTTATTAATTATTGATCTTAGTGTATGTCCTATAACTATTCTTTTCAGAATGTCTCCTGGGCCAATGCATTCTGGACTGTTCTCTACTTTCTCTTCTATTCAGTTCAGTGTATCTAGTTTTATGTTGGGGTCTTTTATCCACTGTTGGGCCATGGAAGGGTATCCTAGTTCTTGGGTTGTGGGTTTGGCCATGCCCCCAGAACCCAGGCTCCTGACACAAGGTCTAATCTCCATTCAACCTGCACCCTTCAGTCAGGTAGGGCACAGGTAGAGGGCGTGATTAACAAACCTCAGGCCCTAGAGAGATTTATATACTAATGAGGTACCTGAAGGCCAGAGGGTAGAGCCAATTAAGCATTCCTCACAGTCCCTCCCCCCTCTTTTCCTCCCTATTGACTCAGGTCTGCCCTGGGTTTTGGGGAGGTGTGCAACCAGATCCATCCACCATCCGTCATGTCAATAAACAGGTTTTGGAAACCCAAAGACTTCCTCATGTGTTGAGGCCACACATTGAGGAACCGTGGAGAGACCCTTAGTGAGCAGCCGGGCCTGACTTCCCACTGGAGGAACCCAGAGTGTTCCTAGCCAACTACTCACAGTTTGGCGTAGGGAAAAATGCGGTTCCCCAGCCATTTTTACCTACAATCCACATGGACTTGCATTTTGTGAAGGGTGATATACAGGAATCTAGTAGGATTCTTATACGTACAGACATCCAGTTAGAACAGCATCATTTACTAAAGATGCTTTCTTTTTCTGATTTCTTTATCAAAAATCAGGTGTCAATCACTGTGTGGATTTGTGTCTGGCTCTTCAGTTCAATTCCATTGATTAATATGTCTTTTTTAAGTCATTACTATAAAGTTTTTATTGCAGTAACAGCTGAAATCAAGGATGGTAACATTTCCAGTAATTCTTTTAGAGTTCAGAGTTGTTTTGCATGTGTTGTGTTCTTTGTTTTTCATTTTGAAGTTGAAAACATTCCTTTCAAGCTCTGTAAAAAATTTTGTTGGAATTTTGATAGGGATTGCACTTAATATGTAGATTGCTTTGGTAGGATGGCCATTTTTACTGTCTTAATCCTATTGATCCATAATCATGATAGATCCTTTACAATATCTAATATCTTCTACAATTTATTCCAAAATTTGAAGTTTTTTTTTTTTTTTTTTTTATCATACAAGTTTTTCACTTGCATGATTAGAGTTACTGCAAGTTACTTTATAGTATTTTAGGCTATTTTTAAAGGTATTGTTTTTCTAATTTCTTTCTGTTTCACTTTATCATTTTCTACAGGAAGGCACCTGTTTTTGTATTTTTTTGAGTTAATATTGTATCTAGCTACTTCAATGAATGTGTGTATCAGTTGAATTCTCTACTAGAATTTTTTAGGTCATTTATATATATATTATTGTATCATTTGGATATAGCATTACTTTGCCTTCCTCCTTTCCAATTTATATCACTTTGATATCTTTTAGTAGTCTTATTGCTCCAGCTAGAACTTCACGTGCCATATTGAATAGAGATGGAGAGAAGAACAACCTTGTCTTATTCCTGATTTAGTGGAATTTCTTTGTGCTTTTCTCCACTTAATTTGATGTTGGCTATAGGCTTGGAGTTGATTTTATTTTTTATGTTTTGGTGTTTGCCTTGTATTCCTAATATTTCTAGAACTTTTATCATGTTGGATTCTGTCAGAGGCCTTTTCTGCATCTAATAAGATGACCATGTGTTTTTTTTTCTTTATTTGTGTCTTGACCTACTTTTCATTCAGAAGTGTGCTGTTCAGTTTCCATGAGTTTATAAGCATCTTCTTGTTCATTTTGTTGCTCCTATCCAGCTTTAATCTGCCACAGTCTGATAAGCTGCATAAAGTTATTTCAATTAATTTGTATCTTTGGAGAGTTTCTTTGTGTCTGAGTATGAGATGCTAAGAAGAAGGTATATTCTTTTTTACTTGAGTAAAAATTGTGTAAACATCTGATAAATCAACTTATCTTAAACCTTTAGTTAACTCCAATATTTTTCTGTTTAATTTTCGTATGGATAACATGTCCCTTTATTTTAGAGTAGGGTATTGAATTGTCTCTATTAGTACGTTAGGGACAATATATGATTTAAGCTGTAGTAATGCTTTTTGTTTACAAAAGTGGGTACCCTTATGTTTGGAACATTGATGTTAAGAATTGAAATGTTACCTTTGGGAATTTTTCCTTTGATGAGTTTGTTGGATCTTTCCACATCACTTTTAATTATTTTTGAAGTCTATTTTGTTATATATTAAGATAGTGATACCAGCTTGCTTCTTAGGTTCATTTTCCTGAAATACCTTTTTCTAAATCTTTACTCTGAAGTAATATTTATCCTTAAGTTTGAGGTGTGTTTCTTTTGTGCAGGAGAAGGATGGATTCTGTTTTGCAATCATCCTGTTAATTGTATCTTTTTATTAGGGAATTGAGATCATTGATATTAATGACCAAAATGTTAATTCCTCTTATTTTAGTGGCTGTGGTGCTAGTCATGGTGGTGGTGGTGGTGGTAATGCCTTCTTTGATTTTCTGTTATACGTTATTTCCAGTGTTTTCATGAGTATAGATGATGTCCTTGGATTGCAGTTTTTCTTCTATCATCTTCAGTAGGGCTGGAATTGTAGATATATATCCTTTAAGTTTGAATGTATTGTGGAACATCTTCTCCATCTATGGTGACTGAAAGTTTTGCTGGATAAGGTAATATAGGCTGGCATCTGTGGTCTCTTAGAGTCTGGAATGTGTTTATACATGATCTTCTGCCACTTGTTCTTTGTCCATTGCAGATTTTCATATTGGTATTTTTGTTTAGTGTTTTGATTATTATATGCCAAGGGAGCTTTTCTTTCTGTTCTAATCTATTTTTTCTTCTGTATGCTTGTTGTACTTTTACAGGCATCTTCTTTTATACATTAGAAATTTTTTTCTTCTACAATTTTGTTGAAAATATTTTCTGAGCTTTCCCTTCCTATATTGCTACTATTTTTAGATTTGGTCTTTTCATATTGTCAAAGATTTCATTCATGTTTTATGACAGATTTTTTAAAACATTTTTTTCATAAATGTATCTATTTTTCAGTTGTATGTGACTGAGATTCTTCCATCTTTTATATTTTGTTAATGAACCTTGACTCTGTAATTTCTGTTTTCATTCCTAAATTTTTTATTTCTATAATTCCCACTGTTGATGTTTTCATTAGTGCTTCTATTTCCATTTTCACATATTGAGCACTGTTATTCTTTTTCTTCAACTGTTTTTTATTCTTAATTTTCATTACAATATTTATTTCCTCATCTTTTTGCTTGTGTTTTCCTGACTTTCTTTAGGGAATTAATTTGTTTCCTCTATTATCTTCATGTAGTTGGTTTTCAGACCTATTGATTGTACTTTGGCTATATTGGAATATTCAGAACTTGCTGTGGTAGGATTTCAGGACTATGGTGGAGAAATATTATCCTAAATGTTATTGATTGGGTTTGTATGGTGGCATCATGCTGTCTAGAATTGTGGTGATTATAGTTGTAGCTGTTGATTTCTGGGTTTGTCTTTGTTGGGTAGGTGTTTTGCTCCTTAGTTTCTGTTTCCTCTCTAAAGTTTGAAAGAGTTGGTTGATTACATATTGGTTGGTTGTTTTTTTTTAACCTCCTGGCTGGTTTGTTCATTGAGAATGTTTATTTCCCTTGGAGGCTGGGGAAAGGGAAAGCCAAGAAAAGATGGGATATTGAAAGCTGAGGGGCAAATCTGAGTTTTGTGTCTGGTGGAATAGAGAGAATATAAAAGGTTTGTAGTAATCTGGCTGGTGTAGCCTGTGGTTGAGCATTGAGTGTCCTGCTGAGTTGAGGTCTGGCACACAGTGTTGAAGTGGAGGGAGAATCCTAGTGGGGTGGTCTATGGGATCACTAAGAGGCATGAGGAATGTGAGCAAGGGTGGGCTTCAGCTGATCTTCTGATGCAGCACTAATGGCAACCCTGAAAATTGGGTCTGGGAAAATGGTGAAAGTAGAATAGGTCTCTGGACAGTCAACCTACCTACCTGGCCTTATATCTTAACCTTAAGAAGGAGACTAATGTTGCTTTTAGGGTAGTTTGGAGAGTAGTTTTAGTATCTCTTTTGTGTTGTGCATGTCAATGTCATTTTATTCAAAGCCAAAGTTCTCAAAAAAAAAAAATGAGGTGGGTGTAGGGTTCCATGGCTTTAATCCTAATTAAAGAGAAGCAGAGTCAAGTGGGATTTTCAAAGTTTAAATTCAGCCTGGTCTACATAGTAAGTTCCAAGATAGCCAGAGCTAAATGGAGAGGCCCTGTTTAAAGAAGAAAAGAAAAGAAGAGAAAAGAAAAGAAAAGAAAAGAAAAGAAGAGAAAAGAAAAGAAGAAAAGACAAAGCAAACAGGCAAGAAAAAAAACAACAAAAAGCAAAACTGACAAAAACAACAAAAAACAAAACAAAACAAAACAAAAGCAACTAAAACCAAAACAACAATAAAACACCAACTGACCAAAACAAACCAAAAAAAAAAAAAAAAAAAAGTATCTAAACCACACAAAATTCCTCACAGTGTACTTTACTTCTTTGAGTTTTAAGTGTAGGTTCTAGAAATCAAACTCAGATTCTCAGACTTGTTAGTCAAGAGACTTTTCCTCTAGAATTATCTATCCAGCCCAGGTCCATCTTAGGATCACTGTATTCATAGTAATATGTGTTCTGGTTAGAGTCCAAACCCTTGCACAGTGTAGCCATTTTGTTCTATGTCTGCCAGCTATTTCATATTGTTGCAGTAATACAGTCATTGATACAGAAAAATAACATGACTCAAAGTAAGGTTGTGCTAACTACATGCCCTGTTGTATTCTATCTGTCTTGAGATATTGAGGTTTGGTCTATTGCTATGTATCATAATGCTAAATTCTATACCCAAAGGTCTAGGCCTATGAGCGACTTCTAATGTTTATACACTTTTGTTATGCAAACCTTGTTCCTTGATTTAAAACTATTAGCTATATAAAATTAGCTACAGTCACTTTCTGGAACATTTAGAAGTAAGTTGGTTTGGAGTAACCTGATTGAAGGAGGAGCAAACAGAGGAGAAGAAGGAAGGAGAGAGAATAAGCCATGATAAAGTTTGACAATGAACATATGGTCAGGAAAAACAGGAAGTATCTTGAGTAAACCAAATAATTCTCAAAGCTGAATCAAATAATGATAGTCTGAGTCTGGTTTATTTGTCAGCTAGTTGGAGATTAGCTTAAATTGGTTGTACAACACTGATATCCCCTAAACCATCTCCCAAATTGTTATACTGAGGTACATAAATTTTAAGGAATACCACAAAGCTTTAAGTAAGACCCATCAAATTAAAGGCCAGTACGAACTGTTATTTCTAAAATGTCTTGAGTCAGAAGTGAACACTAAGCTCATTGTATGTGTTGTTTTGTTTGTTTTTGTTTTTCTTTTTGTTTTATTTTGTTTTGTTTTTCATTATAAGCTGACTAAAAAGGATGTTTATTGCCAAGCCTCAGTCCCAAATTCTGAGCTATGGCCCTAATGGATCAGTTTTAGGGTGTGCATTCAATAAGTCATTCATGTCTAACTGACATTGGTTTTCATGCGGTTTTTGGAGTAACTCTCAGACCACAACAATATGGTACATAGTAATTATATATAGAATGTGAATCAGAACAAGGCAAGCAGAAAACTTTGGGTGTGAAAAATACAAGTGGCATCAGACAGGGCAGCAGAGGGATATTTGAAAGGTTCTGCCTCCTCAAGAGATATGTAATTTGAAACTACATAAACCCTCTCAGTTGAGCAGTTTTTATTAGCATCCTCATTTCCTTGGCAGACATACCCTGACTGGCACATAGGAGTGCTTCTGAAGTAGAACACTTGCTTCCAGCTCCTTTGTCTATATCCCAATTATAGCCTAACTAACTGTGGCACCATGTTCTTTTCCCATAGCACCCAGCAGTCAAAAGCACACCTACGTATTTTCTTTTGCACACACACATAGGACTACATAGCAATTGCTGACAAAAACAAAACAAAACAAAACAAAACATAACTAGCCACTCTTGAGGTTTAGTCATCTTATCCAGATCAGTTAAAGATTGAAACTCAGATTCCAATAGGTGAGTCTCTGTATCAATCTGCAATAGAAGAAAGAAAGAAAAAAAGCCTAGAAGGAGGCATTGCCTTGCCAGTCTTGGCACCCTGAGGTCTGCTACAGAGCTAAGAATGGACTGCCTGTTGAGCTAGCCTTGACACCTTCCGGACTATTATCCCCTCACCTAGCCCTTGGGCGGTACCGAGAAGAGACTCTGGGGGGGGGGGGGCTTCCCCTTTATATGTGAAAGCAAATTATTAAACATGATCAGAATACTTTGTCTTGGCCCCATGTTTCTCTCTCCCTCCTTCCCGTTAATTCCTAGGCTTCGTCTCAGGAGAACCTGGTGATCGTGGCTGCAGGCAGCTACAAAAAAGAAAGAAAAAAAGAAAGAAAGAAAGAAAGAAAGAAAGAAAGAAAGAAAGAAAGAAAAGAAAACAGGAAAGAAGGAGAAAGGGAATAAAAGGGCAGATTATACAAGTATTCCTGTGGTTGTCATTTTCATTGATTTTTGACCTGGATAGTATCTTGAAGGACAATTCTTCCATGTAATACTATCTTGGAGTTTTTCAAAATATTCAAATGATAGGTAATGTGTTGAGTGGTTTATGAACATTGATATGATCAGTGCTTGAGGCAACATTAAAATCTATTAAGAGCCTGACAAATTCAAGGCTTGAAGGGTTTAAGTAACTTGTCAAATGTTGCATAGCTAGAAGAGATAAAGTTAGAATTCAGTTCAGTACTTTCTTTTTCACTCTGAGGAAATTTGATCTGTTGTCTTAAAGCAGGTCCCAGTGTGTCATTATTACCATTGGAACTTATGGGCTGTTGGAAAACCTGTTTGTCTACTCAGCTTCTTTTGTCCTTGTAGCCAGTAGACAACAACCATGGAGAGAAAAGAGACACACAGTTAACCCAGTGTTAGCTATCATTCTGGCATGCTGAGCCATTTTTCTAGTTCCACATTGAGTTTTTCTACTAGATTTAGTTCTTTATTTCTTCCTTTCCTTTTCTTTTTCTCTTTATTCCATACTTTCTTTTCTTCTCTTTTTTAATGTACAGTATTCAAATAATATGACCACCTATACATGATTTTGTTTCGTTTATATTTCGCTAACCAAATAACCTACAGACTTTCCATTGCCTCCAAGATGAAGGTCACATGTCTAGGTCATTTAAAGGTTTAATCTAGATTTTAACTAATCTAACTACATTCTTTCTCATGGAGGGCAACAAGCATTTCACCAAAGCCACTTCAGTCACTCTCTTGTGAGCACACGTGATAAAATACTGATTCATCATTGCGATTACATTCAATCAAATCTATGGCAAGGCAGAATGATTTCCAGAGACTTCAGCAAGACAAGTAACTGTAGCAAGTGTTAAGAAAAATAAAATATTTTAGAGTTCTGTAACCATCTAATTCCTTATCATTTTAAAGTAAGAGGTATATTCAATTCATCTACACTATCAAAATAGTTTCATTATATATTTTACGTGAGTAAAATGTAGAAAATATGCTTCTTGTCTATTGGCTTGAATTATTTTCACAATTTTATTAGTACATGCTGTATGATAGATGTGGAGAAATGCAGAGTAGAATTCAATGGCTAGGTTACTTAACATCATATACTAAGATGCCACTGTTTGTTATAGTCAGAGCTGTAGAACTTAAGTGGTCAGGATTGATGGATGATGGGCCAGAGCAATACAAGAAAGGAATGAGAACGTCAGAGATGACATCCAGAAAGGGATGCTGATCACTTGTTTACCAGCTGATTTGCTTAGTTATGTTACAATTACAAATTTTAATCGTATAGTTTCATAAGTTACTTGAGTATCATTCTGAAAGTAAATTTACCCCACTGTGACAATAATTATAGAGGTAAGAGTGTGTTTTAGTTGGACCTATCTTTTCTTAAAACTGAAATATTTATCTCCTTATTCAGCCACCCACCATGTAGATGTCAGAGGCTCTGTAAATGGACACCATAGTTAGTGTCAGAGCAGTGAGAGTAATTATTTTTGGTAAACGCTTCTGGAGAATGATGCTGTTTTTAAAGTAGGAGTTATCAATATAAAGATTAAATATGTTGGTCAGTACAATGTTGCTGGTTATTTTGTGTCTTATTAGTATGTACTAATTATATATAATAACTTTGTTATAACATTTTAACATGTGCATATGAATTTGATCGTTTTCACAACCCCTTTGTTCATCTTGGCCTTTCTGTAGTTCTACACATGAGAAATGCCAACGAATGGATGAAACTCGGAGAGCTAGACTGTCTTCATTCAGTGATGCAACTTTTGGGTGCTTGACTAAGAGGGAAGCACAGATACACACCACTCAGTGGGTGAGAAAATGTAGTCTAGAATGTGGGAGGCCGAAGCTGGCCTGACTTCCAGGCATCACCACGACACTGGAAAACTGCACAGAATAGTCAAGAATGTGGCCAACCAGGAGTCCTCAGGCCTGTGATGAAACCAGGGCTGAGGACTCCCAAACTCCTGTACATCCAAGTGTTGTTGGGTTACAGGAAGTTGGGAACAGAGTTGGGGGCTCTAAGGGTTAATACAATGATGAGACAGGGCCAGAGAATTGGGGAACTTCAGCTTAGCTCAATTGTGATTGTCCTTACTTTAGTGGTGGTTGTCTGGGAGAGTAGAGGGTTGTTCTGTGGGCAATTTAGGCTCTGCCTCTGTGGGTGAAGGCCTTCACCATGTTTCCCATGGTGGTTCTTGATGGAAGAAACAGTCCTTGGTTCCAAACTGTCTTTTGATTGTTCATCATAGAATATGGGTACCTACCTCCTCCTCAGGGTAGACCAGAGATTAAATACCTTTTGCAGGAAGTAATTTCCAGGAAGGGAAGCTTATTGGCTAAACCCTCAGGGACTCTAGATATCTCATTAATGGACAATTCTTTTTTGGACCACATGACAGATGTGGGGAGTGTGATTATGTGTTCTGGGCTAAGATTAATCTAGTAGGGAACAAGGAGCTGCCTACCTCTTCATGTGGGTTCCTGGGTGGCAGGGTCTCAGACCCACTCAACCTTACCAAGTTTCCTGGCATGGTCCATTTTCCCCACCCCTTCCCTTCCATCAACACAGATATTATTCTTCACAATTTGTCTACCTTTGACTTTCATGTCCTTTTTAGGTAGTAGACCAAGGAGATGTGTGAGAGACATGGACTTCATATATAGATTTGTAGATTGAGGAATTGTCTAATCTACAAAATGTCTCAACTGAGTGTTGAGCTTCAGGGCTCCTCCTGTCTATATCTTTCCAGCACTGGTATTACAAGCATGGAATACTACAACTGAGAATTTTCCTTGGGTTTAGAGGATCAAATGTAGGACCTCATGTTTGCAAGGTGAGCAGTGCCCCAACTGAGATCCCTCTCAGCACTGCATCAATAGTTGATAAAGTGCCCAGGGCAGCATCAGCACCTTAATAAGCTCTCTAGTAGGGTTGATATTGTAGCAACTAATTGTTTTAGATGCCACCTTTGTGAGTGTCCTGTGTTATTCAGTGTTGTGAATGACTGAAATACATCTAGTGCCTATCTACCAGAAAGAAGAATCCTATCCAGACTGAAGTAACCTAAACTGAGAAGTGAAAAATGGCACCTGGACAAGAGTTTGATTCTTGGAGGAGGGGTGTAGAGGTTCTTTGCCATATTTCATCTCTGAGTAGCAAGTCATCAAGCTTTCTTTGAAGATCCCCGAAATCATCGAAATCTACTACAGTAGAAACCATGTAGTTGGCTGCCTCACCTGCTTATGTAATAAAGCAGAAACTTGATATAAATATAAAGTGAGGATTCTATGATCAGGAAGTTTGGTGTCAGACTGCTTGGGTGTGGGGCAGGGTACACTAAATAATCTTAACTTTGTGAACTCTGGTAGATTGAGGAACATACACATTAGTATGAAACACCAGTTGAAGTACAGGCAAATTGGTCTCCAAGGGGGTCCATGAATGAGGCTACAAACAGGATAATTAGTAATAATGGGCTTGATTTATTGGGGGAGGTAAGGTCACTATTGTAAGCCTGGAGGTAGAGCTGAAGGTTTTCTTTATTATCTAATGTCTTCTTTTTCCCTGATCAGTAGAAATTACATAGAAAAGACTAATTTATTCACTGTTGGCAAAGACATTAGAAGATTCGTTCTGAATAAGATATTATACATTTATTAGTTCATGTATTTAATAGAGCATAAAATTAACATGACCATTAGATCGAGACTCATTGATGTTTCCTCCATCCCCTGCTGGAGAATATGCTCTGGAGGAGGATAGTAGTTGTCCTCTGCTCTTCAGTCTACTATGATGCTTCCATACTAGCTCTGTGATAGAGTGAGAGCATAAGGTTTTGAGGGTTGCTATTGTTTATGTTAATAGCACTTGCTTGTGAAGCTCTGTAATGCTCATTTTTCAGTTTAGGACTTTATTTCCTAAAAGTGAAGTTTGTTTAGGAAAGCAATCATTTCTCATAGCCTATATTGATAACCATCAAAAGAAGTAAAATGATTCATCTAGAAAGTCTCTCTGTGCACAAATTTTGTGAACCTGGGATCAGGACTCTATTCCATGGGACAGAAAAGCTAGGCATTTAGCAGCAGCTACTCTTAGTCATAACCTCTCTAAGGATCTGATCTGCACTGGAGAAGTTTTCTGGTTTCCTTGAGAATCTCTGCATTTCTACACAGACTGGACTATGGAACCCAATGCAGTACTTAGTTCAGTGAATGGAGCATGATAAGCAGAGAAAAGTCAGGGATGTTAAGGAGATAGCTCAGTGTGTTGAGTAATGGTCATGTAATCATGAAGACCTCGGTTCCATACCCAGCAGAAGTGATATGCTTTAATTTCAGCTACTAAGAAGGTGAAGTAAGACTGATCCCAAGGAGTTTCCTGAATTGGTGAACTTTATGTTCAGTGAGAAATCCTGTCTCATAAAGTAATGTGAAAGAAGCCAAGAAAGAGACTCAGTTTAAGTCCCTGGCTTCCTCATGCATGCATATACATTCAAAACACAGGAACTTATATATATATCATACAGACACACACACACTTCACAAGCATTCCTACTTTCATAACTTTAGTAACAGTAGGGAAAAATAGACAGAGTGATAAAAACATAAAATAGAGGCCTGAAAAGATTTTTCTATGGGTAATAGTGCTTGCCATCAAGCCAGAATGTCTGAGATAATTATGCTGTATTATATTTTTAAATATTTTTACTTGACTTTCAAGTAAATAAATATATGTCCAAGTGCTAGCTATCTAATTTAAATTGAAACCTTCCATGGCTTTAATTATACTGTAAGCACTTCTACCAGGCACTCCATCACTTCACAGGGTTAATTTTTTCACTGGTCTCATGAGGCTGGCTCTCCCATTGCCCATGTACTATCAAACAGACTGTGGGAGATGCTGGAAAATTTGCTCTAGGTTAGTTTTTAAGGATATCAGAGTATGGCTCTAGCTCTTTGATAGTCCCAGGTTCTGCTTTGCATTTCAAAGTGCTAAACAGATTTGTTTTCCCTTAATTCATTCCTATTAGCTTTTTATTCTAAGTTGACTTCTCACATGCATCTGTAAGTCTGGCCCTATTTCATGTTCAACTGCACCTAAATTCCGTTCTGATGTTCTCTTGGCAATGAATGGCAGCAAGAAAGAAGCTATGGTGATGATAGTGCATCTGTAATAGAAGATTCGGTGGAGTCCTGTGCTGAATCCATGGCAAATACATTGCTGAGTAATTAGTAGCATAACCTATCATCAATACCAACACCCTCAAATAAAAAGTCCTCCAGCAAATAATTACGATGATAATAAAAGTTTGCCAGCTAAGAATCAACAAGTTATGAAGTTTTTATGAGATACTTGAGTATAAAATCAAGTGGGTGCTTTTCCCTCTGTTGGTTTGTCTTGTCAAACCTTGATGTGATGATGTGATTGTTTTTGTTTTATCTTATTATATTTTACTTTGCTATATTTTGCTATTATTTCTTAGAAGTCAGTCCTTTTCTGATGAAAGACAGAAAGGGACTGGATCCAGATGAAAGGAAAGGTAGGAAGAAATTGGAAAGACTAGGGGTTTGACATATAACTTAGGGGATAAAAGCAGCTGCTGTGTAAGTCTGGTGAGATGTGTTTGATACCAGAACTTATATGGTAAAAGGAGAGAATTGATTCCACAGTGTTGATCTCAGATATCTACATGGACACTGGAACTCAGATTAACACAGACAGACACACACACACACACACACACACACACACACACACACACACATACAGACACACATACATACACATGCGCACACACAGGCACAGAGACAGAGAAAGACAGAGAGAGGGAGAGACAGAGACACAGAGAGAGACAGCCAGAGACACAGAGAGAAAGGAAGTGGAAGAAGGAACTGAGGGAAGGAGGGTGAAAGCAGAGAGGGACAGAGGAAGGGAGAGAAGGAGGTGGGAAATTTTCATAAAATGTAATATACCTATTTAGAAGATGAGAGGAAAAGGGGATGGGTATATTATAGGGTATAAGATCACATCTATAAAGTGAGCATATCTAAAGCTCTAATATGAAACAAAACCTATATTAATAAAGCTGTGTTATACTAAGGATTTCTGCTAAGTAGGTTTGAGCTGCCTTTATCCCACAAAGGTAATAATTAGGTAAGTATGTAGTTATGTTTGGGAACATTAGTCAGCTTCACCATAGCAACCATTTTATTAGTAGTATGTGTTCATTAGCTTCATGTTCTAAACCTACAATACACACAGTAAAGTTGTTTCCTAAGTAAAAATGAGGAATATAATTATCCAGGATGAGCTTGCATAACACTGTGTCTGCTGTTTCTCTAGAGTTCAAACATATCTGGACTCCCATACTTTACCTAGAACCCTAATATAAGGTTCCCATAATTCCATTCTTTCTTCCAGTTTGGTAAGGTTGCAGGCTACTGAGGTGAGTACCACAGGTTCCAGTTTTACACCTGAGTCTCAGGCACTACATACCAAACTAAGAAGGTTTTTAGATGCTTGGATGAGAGGCAGACAGCTTTCTTTTTTTTTTTTTCCTCAACAAAATGTATGTATCTCATCAGATACATTTCCTATTCAACAAGCAATGTTTTTCTCATTTTAATCTGCCACTCAGAGGTATTGGGAGTGTAGCCATATTTTTATTATGGTATTTCAATTTCAAAGTACTTTATAGGTAATTACAGTATGAATCTGTTTGTGACTCCCCAAAGTAGCTAGGGGCCAAGTATTATTTATAACCACTTTACCCAGGGAGAAACTAAGATAAAGAAAAGCTTAGTGCTTTGATAATTGTTATGGTGTGAATTACTAGTCACTCTGATTATAAAAACTAAGACCTGGGGAGCCTAGATTGTTGCATGCACAAAACATGGGAGACTTCTCATCAAGGATAAAATTGAATCCTGCTTTAAGAACAAGAACTACCAGAAATTCAAAATATGCAATGATTTCTAATGGTTTTCTTTAATTAATATAATTATCTACTAGCCATGGGTGTGGAGGATGTTAGGGTTAGAACACTGCGTGTATGGAAGCAGAGGTGTACCTAAAGAGTCTTCCTCAATTGCTCTTCAGTGCATCACTTGATTGCAGAGATCTCCAATTTGACTTCTCTGACAGTTTGTCTTGCCCTTGTGTCCTGAAATTGTTAAGTGGGTTGCCTTGTCATGCCTGCCATTTATGTATGTCTGGAAAGCCAAATTTCCAGCCCTCACACTTGCATGTCAAGGGGCGTTACCCAGCGAGCATCTCCTTAGACTCTCCTGATGGTTCCTTTACCTGTTTCTATTCACCTTCCTCCCACTACACTCACCATGGTGAGATTCCTGAGAGCAAAGGCTCACTCATAGGACACACAGAGAGCCACGGTTCAGTATGCATCTCCTCAGGTGAGCTAGGTGACTTCAAGAATGTCTAAGGAGAGTTGAAAAAATGCACATGCAAGAACTCATGTTAGTTTACACGGGAGATGGTCATTTCTCACTTGGATGTTTATTAATCTTCCAAAGTCTCCAGGCCTCAGAGTCCTTGGCTCAGTAATACAAACATTTATATGAATATTGATCTGTTGCACTACTATAAATATTATCCATAAAGCTGCCAGATAGGTCATCATATTTCAAACAAGAGGGTTAGTATCCAGTGTTTTTTAAAATTTATTTTATCTTGCCTCAATTTTATATTTGAAATGTTGTATTTTATTTACTTATATTTAAGTGATGGTGGGTGGAGAGAGAGAATGTAAATGTGCTATGGTACATGTCGAGGCCTGAAGACGACATATAAGATCTGGTTCGATCCTTCCAGCATGTAAGTCTCAGGGCTCCAACCGAGATGGTCAGGCATTTGGAGGCAAGTGCCTTTTCACACTGAGCTATGTCTTCAGCCATTTATTCTCACCAGTTCATAGAATGATGAGATTATCAACCTGTTTCAGAAATCTTATCTGGCATTGAAACAACATTATCTTATGAATTGTAAGTTTTTTTAAAAAATGAGGGAGCATCACCCAAGAGTGCTTCCCAATTTCTAAGCTACCCCTAAACAGGATTCAACTTGAAACCTTGTCTCAGATAACAAGGCTGCTTCAGATCTGTGAGTAGGTCCAGGTAACATGAACATACATACATGTTTACCTTCTCCACAGCTGACAATTCATTTATCGTATAGGATATAATCTCTCTTCTCTCTTCTCTCTCTCTCTCTCTCTCTCTCTCTCTCTCTCTCTCTCTCTCTCAGCAATTATGTCATAGGAATGATATTCAAGCTAGTGTTATGCACAGGCACCACTGACTGATACCATCTTTGGTGCATATTGACTAACAGGGGAATGCCCTTGAACTTGAGAATTGTTCATTCACTTGACCTTGAAATGGATTGTAAAATATTCTGGACCTCATTCACTTTATATGCAAAATAAGTGTAACAAAACCTAACTTAAGTGTTGGTTGTATAAACTAAATGGCACGGTATTAGTATCACTTAGTTTATGCTCTCCACGATAATTTTCTACTTTAATAAAATGTTTGAGCAAATTAAATTTGGAAAACTTACTCAATATGTAACCATTTGGGAGTAGTTTTAAAGAGGAAACTACATGATCAAAGAGGGAACTAATTTGATCAAAATTATATAGAAATATATCTCCAAAAGGTTTATTGGAATTACAATAGTCTCATTCACAAATTATTTGTCTATTCTTATAAAGTTATAAAGGAGAGCACTAAGGTTAACTAAAAGTCTTTATTCTCTGCGAAACAGGCTGATCCACGGAAATATATTTTGTGGTGGTTTAAATGAGAATGGGCACATATCCTTGAACATATGCTCTCCAATTGATAGAATCGTTTGGAAAGGATTAGAATGTGTGGTTTTGCTGGAGTAGTGAGTCACTAAGGGTGGGCTTTGAGATTTCAAGATTCTTATCATCCTCAGTGTTCTCTGCCACTTAGTTGCAGTTTGAGGTATGAAGGTTAGCCCTTCCTGCTGCCATGACTTTGCTCTGCTATTATAGACTTGGACTTTCTAAAATATAAAGCCCGGTAAAATGCTTTCTTTTTTAAGTTAACTGTTCATAGTGTCTTAACTAGAAATACACAAGTAATTAAAATATGTAATTATTAAAGAAAATTAAAGTTTTTGCTTCTATTATCAGTTCATTAAATAATCTCTCACAATCTAAAATATCTTTTTAACTTATAGTATTATACAAAAATGAGAAGAAAATGTACAAAATTGTTACTAGAAAACACAGAAATGGCTCATTTTTAATTAATTTTTATTGGATATTTTATTTACATTTCAGATGTTATCCCTTTTCCCCATCCCCCAACCCAGAAACCCCCTATCCCACCCCCTCTTCCTGCTTCTATGAGGATGTTCCCCCACCAACCAATCTGTTCCCACCTCCCTGCCCTCTAATTTCCCTACACTGGAGCATCCAGCCTTCACAGGATCAAGGACTTCCTCTCCCACCTGTGCCCAACATATACAGCTGGATTCATGTGTCCCCCTCTTTGTGCTAGCAGACTAGTGGTTTAGACCTTGGGAGCTCTGATTGTTTGGTATTGTTGCTTTCCCCATGGGGCCACAAACCCCTTCAGTCCTTCAATCTTCTCTCTAACTTCTCCATTGGGAACCCCATGCACAGTTCAATGGCTAGCTGTGAGCATCTGCCTCTGTATATGTCAGGCTCTGGACATATATTCTCTAAGGAGAATGTGGGTGCTTCGGTCCTTCTTAGAAGGAGTAACAAATACTCATGGGAGTAAATATGGAGACAAAGTGTGGGACAGAAACTGACGGAGGAGCTGTCCACAGACTGCTCCACCTGGGTATCCATCCCATGTGTAGTCACCAAGTGGCTCATTTCTTTCTTTTTTTATTCAATATTTTATTTATCTATATTTCAGATGTTATTCCCTTTCCCCATTTCTCCCCCCCAACCCCCATTAATCCCCTATCCATCCCATTCCTCCTCCTCTTTTGTTTTTATACCATTTAAATTACATGCAAGTATTAAGGTCAGTTCTAGGTTGAGGAACTAGCAATACAATCGATGCAAATAACCAACAAAAAAGCAAGACAATAAACCCAGATTGCCATAGGACACGCAGGACAACAAACAGAGTCCAGTGATCACTCCTCTGATCACAATTTCTAAGGGCTTATCAGGATGACCAAAATGTCTGAGCCTACTTTCCTGTCCTAGCCCAAAGTCACTTTTATGCCTGAAGCCTACATCTTTGTTCTAGCTTAAGATTTAGATTTCTGCCTGAAATTACTTCTTTGTTCAAGCCTAGGATTTAGATTTCTGACTGAAATTACTTCTTTGTTCAAGCCTAATGTCAGATTCCTGCTTGCAGTCCATTTTCTTGTCTTTGGCCTATGTCGGATTCCTTCCAAGCAGCCCATTTCCTTGTCCTTGACCAATGTCAGATTCCTGCCAGGCAGACTCAAAAGCTCTCCAAGAGCACCAGCTGCTCTTGCTGAGGATCCAGACTGAGTTCCAACACCTACATTGTGGCTTACAACCACCAGTAATTGCAGTTCCAAGGATCTGGTAGCCTTTCCAGACCTCTGCAGACTCGTATAATGAGCTATACAGAGCACACGTACACATACTCAACAATTTTTATATAAATATACACACATATTTAAAAATATATTCTAAACGCAGTCAGTTTGTGATGTGATTTTGTATTTCCTACATAAAATTTGAACAGATTTACAGTTTTATTATGTCTTGGACAAAATGCTTGACAGAAGTAACTTTAGAAAAGGAAAATTTTATTTGATGCGCACCTTTTTGGCTGTCTCCTACTCTTTTGTTTGAGCCACGGTTTCTACTGACCTAGAGTTTTGCCACTTGAGCTAGGCCAACTGGCCTATGAGCATCAAGGTGTTCTTCTGTTTCTGCTTCCCATATCAGAATGTTGGGATATTACTGGTCTTCAGTTTCTCTAACCACATATGCTTTTTACTTTATAGATGGAGGGAGGAAAGGGAAAGAATGAGAGAGACAAAGAAGGAGAGACCATGGTCAAGATATAACCAAAACCTGACTTCAGTGACCTGCCTTCTTCAGCTAGATTCCTACATCTATGTTTTCCAGAAACTCTCAAAATAGTATCACAAACTTCAGACCAAATACTCTATGCATAGGCCTATGTGGTCAAACTATATTGAAGTTATTACAAACTCTAAGGTGGTGAGATTAATCAGGAGGTGATTTAGGATTTGATTACGCAATGAGTTTGCACCCTCATAGATGGCTTTGTAAGCATACTTTTTTAAAATAAAGCTTTAAGAAGGAATATTAATTCTGTTTTGCCCTTTTGTCCTGCTGCTATTGTTAAAAATAATGAAAAAGCAAGTTAAGGATTGAAGAGTTCATTTTGCTTTGCAGATCAAGGAGGGTACAGTCCTTGGTCAGGAAGTCATCAAGGTATGGGCTAGCCAGTGTGCCTTTACAGTCATGAAGCAGAGCAAGAAATGCATTTTGCTTGTGGTCAGCTCATTTTCTTGTTTTGTATAGCTCAGGATCTCAAGCAGGAATATGTGTGTCACACACACTGGGCTTGTGATTTCACCTCAATTCATTCAGTCAAGAGTACCTCTCACAGGCACACTGAGAGGTCCATCTCTTAGGTGACTCTAGCCTAGGCTTCGTCAAAGCCTTCCACAATGTGAGACTGCTGCATCTAGAGTTTCCATGAAATAATCTTCTGTGAAAGTGTTTTAATTTGGATACTTTTGAAATGAGAAGACTCACTGTAATGTCTGCAGGATCTTCTAGGAGGGGATCTCCAGTTATAAAGACACATGGATAAAGAATTTTACTTTTTGGCTACTGCTTATCACTTGCTGGTGAGAGTGGTTTCTCTGTGGCCATCACATCCTTTCTATCTTTGATGCCACCAGAACCTAGTTTCTCTATCCTTCCAATGTGTATTGAAGATCTGCAGCTCTTGGGAATCCTTCAGGCTTTACATTCTAGTTTGGAAGAGTGGAGGCCTCCACCCCCACTTCCCCCTCCCCAATGTAGCCATTGTTATACTATTCAGGGCTTATCTTTTAAGCCAATCTAATAAATACCATTGTTTAATAATATCCATGTATTGTTTCTGTTTTTCTAGAGAACTCTGATAAGTATAATAGCTGGTATTAATTTTATTGCCTCTTTATTAAGAATTAATCAAAGTAATCGTGTCCAAATTTTATAGACTTGATAATCTGTATAATTGCTTGCATATCATCCAGATGCTCCCATATCATTTCGACTCTGTGATTCTACACACAGTCATATTCATCACAGAAACGTGGGAATGTGGATTTGAGACAGGAAGGGTTTTTTTTTAATTTATATTTTAATTGTATAAGATTTTCATACATCATAGAATTAAAATGTTGTTTTTAATTACTTGAAAACTTTTGTTTAGAGTGAAGGACATGTGAAGACAGAAGATAACTAAATTTGTGCCAAAATAATGCATATATCTGCCTGTTTTAGAAAATAACTATGAGTGGCTCCTGTGAGTCTCAGTAATTTGATTTCACAGCATGTACAAATTCCTTGGTTCTTTCTCCAAAATCTGGGAATAAAAGAAAGAAAGAGAAAATAAAAAGTGTGCTTGCCTGTGACTGTAATTCTTACAATAGAGAGGAAGGTGGGACAGGACAATTAGGGTAATCTTCAGATAAACCTTGAGTGTGATAGAAGCCAAGCCTACATAAACAGGAACACCTCTACCAAAATAAACAAACAAAACTCAAGAGGAAGAAAATTGCTGCAAGTAGATGACTGAGAGCTGGATTCGTAGGCTGACTACCTGGAGTTTACTTTCAACTCATCCCTGGCATAGACCTGTGACCTTCAACTTCCTAGACTTTTTAGAAGGGACTTCAGTACAGGACTCAAAGTCTTCTTCTAGAATTTGATGGGCATATATTTAACATTTTTTCCATTATGCAGTAGAGAAATGTGCTTTATCTTCAGAAAACTCTTCCATGAGGGAAGCAGATGCTGGACAGTAGTTGGCCAGGTAAGTGAAGTCGACGTGATGGGAAGTAATGGAAGACATCTTATTCATGGAGTTAGAATTTTGTGAAACAGGGATACACATTTCATAGTTAAGCATGACATATGAATCTAAGTTTAACTGGGTTATAGATTTCAACTAACATTTCCATATTTTCTTCTAATGTCAGTCACAAATATTTTATCTTTCCCATATCATAGAACTGAAAGATCAACTGCAGCATGGCCTTGTGGGCATCACATTTTAAAACACTGGATCCACAGTCTGTTCACTGCAGATATAAATGCTTTTCTAAATTTTTCTTTTTTTTTTTTTTTTTTTTACCAGGAACACAACTCATCTGTTTTCTTTGGTGATACAGTATCTCTGAACACAACATGGTTCCAAATGAATAATGAAATTGGTTTTATAAGTCAGCTTTATCTGTTACACCAATGATTAATAACCCAAGAGCCAACCTTGCTTACAAAAAAAAAAAAAAAAAAAGAATAAACATTTGTGAACAATTTTGTATTTGTGGTAGCTGAATCCAAATTTTGTGAGCAAGATTAAAGTAAACTTCAGCAGATGCCATGGGGTAGCATTTGTTTTGTTCAGAGTATGGGGAAGAGTGTGGGATATCACCTCAGGCCTTTGGTGACTAAAAGACTAATTGTCAGATTGACAGCGTCCAAGTAAGGGACAAACTTAAGGACACATCTCCAAGGGTGTTTTCACATAAGTTAAGGTGGGAAGTCCTTGTAGCAAGCACCAACCATAGGCTTGGAACTGGACTGAATAAAAAGAAAAAAAGTGATCTGAGCACCAACATTCCCCCCTCTTCTCTATCTCTTTCTGTCTTAATATATATATATATATATATTGACCTAGCCTCTCCTGGTCCTGCCATGATTTCCTCATCATGATAGACTGTTTTCTTAAACTGTAAGTCAAAATAAATGCTTTCGTCCATAAATTGCACTTGTCAGTATTTTGTCACAGCAAAAGTAGTAGCTGTCCTGCCTATTCCCTATTTTCCCAGTGATCTGTCTCCTCTACAACTTGCTAGCTTTTATTGCTATCACTGTCTTGTTTTTGTGCTCTGCTTTTAGTTGGTTTATAGGCAGTCTAGAAACTGTGTGGTATCATCTTACTGTTCCCCACACTTACTTATTGCTATCTCTATATTCTCCAAAGAGAGCTATTGAGTCCATTCACTCTGAACCTTTCTTTCTTGCTTGCTTTAATTACATTTCAATGTGTGTGTGTGTGTGTGTGTGTGTGTGTGTGTGTGTGTGTGTGTACACATGTACATATGTTCCTGTCATGGAGGCCAGAAAACAATGTATTGGGAAGTTGAATTACCTAACATAGGTGCTGGGAAACAAATTCAGGTCCTCTGCCAAAGCATCTAGTGCTCTTATGTCTTGAACCATTTCTCCAACCCTTATTTAGTTTCTTACAAGAACAGTTTTACTCTTATTTTCATTTCATTATTCTTATTTCATTATTTCAATAAGCTGATTTACCTTCCATTTCTCACATACATATATGTCTGGTATGCAAATCAACTGGGCTCATCTTGATTCAACTCCAACTGCTGGCTCAATACTCCCTTGACCACACTCCTGATCTGTTGCCCCCACTATTTTCTATGAGTTAGAATTGGCATATTTAGATGTTTCTTACTCATTTTAGGTAAAGCCTGGCAAGACTGAGTATATGGTAAGTAATGTAAAAAATTAATGCAAAAATGTCCATAGCTCTTACCTCAAAGCAAACAGGAAATTGTTTATTCTGCAGCCAAATGTGAGTGATCATGGCCCTGAAAACACAGTGCTAAGTCACCCCAGATTTCTTGTTCTCATGTAGCAGCAATTTCATGAAGTTTTATGGTAACAGAACAAAGAAAGTCATAAGTTAAGGTATTTTAAAAATAAATTCTTGGAAATTGTACCCTTTCCCCAGCCTGCCGGCCTGTCAGCCTGAGCAGACATATATGTATGTGAGAAATTGAATATAAATGTATGCACATGTAGTTCTATAAACTGTATTTTTAACAATCATAGGAGAAAGACACTATTGTCTTATATTTATAAAGTGTGAACTAAGAAAAAGACTTAATTATTTAATTCAGTATTCACAGTGAGTAAGGTAAAGCAATTAGTTACAGTGTGTGAACTGGGGTGATAGGTCCATCAGTAACATGTTTGATAAACAAGCATGTTTCCTGCTAATTAAGGTCAATATCTACTATTGTCCAGATAACCTTCTGAGCTCACGACAATATAGAACAGTCCCTTCAATGGCAGGGCTACCCCTTCTCTGACATTGTCTGGAGAATTAAAAAAAGCCCACATACCTCTATCTGAAGAATGACACAGCCTTAGTTAGATAACAGGTCCCACTTCCTTTCTCCTGATATGAACCCTTTTAGCCAGCATCTGAGATTCCTGAAGTGCTTCACCAAGCTAATGAGGCATTTTCCTACCTTAAACTTTAGCCAATTACTTTTGCCCAGACCTTCGGCTTTCACAAGCACAGGTACACACATACATATTTCACAAGCACAGGTACACACATACATGAACTCCTTCAATATTATTCTATATCTATTAGGTAAAAATTTAGTACTGTCTACCTAAACTTCCAGATGTTATTTATTGGAGTGTAAATGCATAAATTAATATACTCACTTTGTGTTTCTTAATATTTACAAAGCATTAGTTCCCAGGATAGCATTTCACCCTTTGATATGTAATCCACCAAAAAAGGGGGGGTTACTACTTGAGTCTGACAGTGTCCATTAATACAGAGAATTCCTGAGAAATCTGTATTTAAAGGAAACCAGTTATCTTTACCAATTAACAAAACAAAATTTAAAAGGCACATTACTGTTGTCTTTGTATATTTAACAAGAATCTGTGAGCTAGCATCCCCTTCCTTGTACTTAAGAAATGTGTGACTGAGGTCATTCTTAAATTAGGACCCAGGGGTGATGAAGTTAAACTTCCTCCCACACAAAAGATTATGCACACTAATTAGCTTGGTGGCGCCTAGTCATGTCTTCATTAATCTCTCTTCTTCCTTGGCACTGGTTCCAATATAGACCTGAAAAAGACATCATTTTCACAATTCTCCCAACCAACTATTTCTCCTCAGTAAGAAGTTACAAGTTGAAGATTCAATAATTGGCCTCTTTTCAAACACCCGTTTTAAAATTTTGATAAAAGGGAGGGTAGACCTCATCTCACAACTAAGTCTACATTTCTTCAAACACCAGGAAGATCCCTCTAGAAGAGGTAACATGAAAAATGTAATTGCTGAAAAAAAACATGAAGTGCTCTCACTTTTTCTAGCATGCTAAAGCTGATATGTTCTTGCACTGTCAGCAAGTGGAATTATGTGAAAAAGACTTGTACAAAGCTAGGCCCTATGTTATCCTGCTATGAAAAGAAGGGTACTTATGTTGATTTGTATACAGGTAGTGATTGATGCTGGAAAAAAAGATATTTTAACAGTAGACATGCATGCATGTGTGTATACACTTTTATGCACATGTGTGAACATACACACATGTGTACACACACACACACACACACACACACACACACACACTCTTTTGAACTATGGATGAAGAATGCAGGGACAATGTTGTACCCACCAAAATTTTGCATAGTCCTTGACGGAAGGCATTTAATATAGTCCTGAATGTCTCAAAAAGTAAGACCAAAAGAAAAGACTGGAGGTTTTAATTTTGTAGCACAAAAAAATTAGACAACTTTGTTGCTCAGGTGTAAAAAGGTGCTTCTGATATGATGTAACGAATGGAACCTATACAAGTTCACTTTGAGAGGCACCTCATATGTAGGTATCTGCCCAGATAGGACTAGCAAATGAGACTACATACAACTCTTTTAAGTCTATTTCTTTTTACAACTGTTACATACATATCTGTTGGTCTTCTTGATTGTATCTGTATGATGAGTTGACTACCTGAGACAAGAGTTTCAGAATGGATATCCTTAATGGCCAGATTGATAGAAGTCAAACATGTTTCTAGTCAAAGCTATTATACCATTCAGAGTACTTTCCTGTTGTCCCTTCATAATGGACAGTACAAATAAGTCCCGAAGACAGTCCTTATCAGTAAAGAGGTTCTGATTTGCATGCAAAAAATTAAATTATTTGATCTTTAATATCTTTAATTATTTTTCAGTCCCATCCATCCATCTATCTATCTATCTATCTATCTATCTATCTATCTATCTATCTATCTATCATTTTTCTCTCCCTGTGTGTGTGTTTTGTGTGTGTGTGTGTGTATGTGTACCCTTGCAGGAGTTTATATGCAGTATTTGCATAAACATACCCAGAGAAAGCAGATGGTATCAAAGCCCCAGGAACTGGAGTTCAAGTCACTTGTGTCTGCTGTTGGTATTGGGAATAGAGTACAGGTCTTCTGCAAAAGCAGCAACCAGTCTTATCTACAAACTCTTTACCCAATTACTAAATTTAAATGTTCTTGTCTACAGTGAAAACAGTATGTCTCACAGACTGGAAAGTATGCTTCCCTGCTCTCTCTTACTTTCCCTTCTCTTTCTTATGGAGAATGTACATAGAAAGAACATTATGGATGCTAGGTTTCTGTCACTGATTTCCATCTAATCTCAGGATGTTTTCCAATATGAGTAACTCAGTGGGTTCTAAATCTTGGAATTTATTTGTTTATAAAATATTAGCTGGGTTTCTGCCATTTTAAGCATCAAATTATGTATCAATCACAAAAAGGAAAAAGAAATGCAGTTATTAATAGCATTAATTTAGGCAGAAAATGTAAAAGCCTTTGACAGAACTTGCTGCTATTATTGTTTTGGGAAAATGCATATAATTTGACTGAAAGTAAAGAAAAAGAACAATTTAAAAACAAAACAAAACAAGGTTTGTGGAGATAGTTCAGTTGGTTAAGAGCTCTCAATGCAAACATGAAAATGAGGACCCAAGTTCAATACACAGCTTCTTTGTAAAAAGCCAAGTGTGACAACTCACACTTGATCTTGTTGTTGTTTTTTCATTTTCAGTTAATTTTATTTATTCTTTTCTCATGTATTACATCCCTACTGCAGTCCCACTCCATCTACTCTTCCCAGCCACTCTTCCTACCACTGCTCCCCAGCTACTCTTCTGAAAAGATCAGGTCTTCCAGGCCTAACAATAACACATAGTTATAATCAGACTAAGCATAAACCCTCATATCAAGGCTGGAGGAGGCAACCAGGTAGGAGGGAAAGTGTCCCAAAAGTGCACAAAAGTTTCAAAGACAACAAATGTGAGAGAGTAGGATCTCTGAGACACACTGACCAGCCAGCCAAGCCAACTCATAGAGCCCCAGATGAAAGTGAGAGACCCTGTCTCATAAAACAAGATGGGCAGGTCCTGAGGGATGACACCCAAGGCTGACCTCTAGACTCCACATACACCTATACAGATATGAATGAACACACACATACATACACACACACAAACGCACACACACAAACACACACAAAGGCAGGGGGCCACACATAAATGATAATAGACTTGGATATTACATGAAGAAAAATCTAAATTGATGGATCACTAAGACAATACCTGGTTATTTTCCAAACATCTCAGACTTGTTCACTGATAGTTTTGAGGGCATATGTTCCAAGTGTACAAAACTGCAAGTTGCTCAAAGAATAAAACTCTGATAGGTGGACACCTTTGTATTTCATTTTGTATTATGACATATCTGAATGCCTATTAAGATATTCTGCAAAAACTTCATGAGGTATCATAAAAGCTGTTCTGACACATGCACACATATACACATAGTTATATTATACTTCACTTGCATGAACCCCATGAACATCTATAAACTCTTAAAATATCAGTTGTAAGATGTGTAAAAATGTTGCACTGTAGAGATGGCTTAGATGTTGAGAGCACTTGCTGCTCTTGCAGAGGTCCCCGGTTCTGTTATCAGAACACCCAGATAAAGTACATCACAGCTAACTGCCTGTAACTCCAGATCTGGAGAATAAAACAATTTCCTCTTGCTTTTGCAGAGCACACCCTCCCCTCCCCACCCCACCCCACACACACAGAGAAGGCATACACTAACACAGATATACACAGAGACACATAAAAAGAAATATTTAAAATTGCACATTTAATTGACATTTACTAGAAGGAAGACAAAAGAATGCTGACACTGGGAAGCGACTTCCTTTGTGGCTGGAAAGTTTGAAAGAGTTTCTATATACTTAGAGTCACAGTCATCCTGCTGTGCCCAGCTTGGGGAGCTGGTGTGTGGTGATGTCAGACAAGCTTACCCTCTGGGCTGCCCAGCCTGGCTAAGTCCCAAACCACAAAGGACCATGATGAACCCTGACTTTCAACCACTATTTACAGTACTAATTTTGTCAGAGATTAATTCGAATTTGAGGAAGTAAGTATTTTCCAGCTTGAAGTATCCCATTAAGCTGCTGTTTATTTATAAAAAAGTTTTTTTCTTTTAAAGAAAGAAAGTGTGATTTGAAGGTTAGGTCTGATGTGCACAGGTGAAAAGCGTTTTAGTGAGGATTCCCATAGTAGGCTAAAGAAGACTCGGGAATATGTAAAGATGAGAGGAAAAAGCTTTTGGTAACAGGTGGTGAGAGCATTTCATCGAAACTAATTCTGAGAGTAGGAATCAGGCAGTCAGGTTGACAGTGCAGCCAGAGTGGCTGATGGCGGGTTTCTACTGCCATACTACAGGGTGCAAGCTCTCCTTTAGGCAGCAGCAAATTATTGAGCAATTTTTGCAAAATAATTGCAGTAATTGCAAGGAATAACTCTGGAAAATATTATTCCAACGAAAAGACTATTTTCTGGTAATCTAAAAATCACTTATATATGTCTATCAAAAGTAAATGTAAAATTGTGGCTCATGTAAATGCTGTCCCCTCTAATTAATCTACACAGAGGTGGTGAATATTGATGGTGGGCTGGACCTGAACACAATCCCACTCATACACACTGAGTACATGTACTATGAAATGTAATTGCAGTATGCATAACAATTTCTGAAATATTTTGTCAATTTACATAATTCCTGGATTTAATGTAGAATGGATTTAAATTTCAACACACATTTTCAGTTCTAACCATCTAAAGATTAAACACACACACAGTATCTTTTTTATTATTAGTTATTTTATTTATTTATATTTTAAATATTATCCCCCTTCCCCATTTCCCCTCTTCAAACCCTCTATCCTATCTCCTCTTTCCCTGCTGTTATCAGAGTGCCCCCACATGCACCCACCCACTCCTGCCTCACCTCCCTAGCATTTTCCTATGCTGAGCCATTCGAACCTACACAAGACCAAGGGGTTCTCCTCATATTGCTACCAGATAAGGCAATCTTCTGCTACATACACAGCTGGAGCCATGTGTCTCTCCATGTGCACTCTTTGGTTGGTGGTTCAGTTTCTGGGAGGTTTGTTGGTATCTAGTTGGTTGATATTATAGTTCTTCCTGTGGGGTTGCAAACCCCTTCAGCTCCTTCAGTCCTTCCCCTAATTCCTCTATTGAGGTCACCATGCTCAGTCCAATGGTTGACTGTGTGCATCTGCATCTGTATTGATCAGGATCAGGAAGAGCCTCATAGGAGACAGTTATACCAAGATCCTGTCAGCAAACCCTTCTTGGCATCAGCAATAATGTTGGGGTTTGGGATTTGCAGATGGGATGGATCCCTAGGTGAGGCAGTCTCTGGATGGCCTTTCCTTCAGTCTCTGCTACAATTTTTGTCCCGGCATTATTTTTTTTTAGACAAGTCAATTATGGGTTAAAAATTTAGAGGTGGATGTGTAGACCCATCCCTCAACTGGAAGTCATGCCTATCTACTGGTAGTGGTATCTACAGATTCTATGTTCCCTTTGTTAGGTATTTTGACCAATGTCATCCCAGTTGGGGCCTGGGAACCTCTTGCTTCCTTGGCATCTGTGACTTTCTAGTGGCTACTCCCAGTTCCCCATCCCCCACTGCTACACATCTCAATTCAAATTCCTGACCCTCTGAACGTGTCCCCTGTCTCCTCCAAAATCTGATTCTGCTCCTCTTTTCTCTCCCTCCAACATCCTAAACAAAGAATTCTCAACTGAGGAATCTCAAATGGCTGAGAAGCACTTAAAAGAAATGTTCAACATCCTTAATCATCAGGGAAAAACAAATCAAAATGACACTGAGATTCCACTTTACACCAGTCAGCATGATTAAAATAAAAAACTCAAGTGACAGCAGATGCTGGTGACGATGTGGAGAAAGAGGAATACTCCTCCATTGATGGTAGGATTGCAAGCTGGTACAACTACTCTGGAAATCAATCTGTGTAGCCCGCGCGATATCCCTGCCCGCAGGAACTCACACAAACACGCAGGATCCTATCGTGGCACGTGTTTTATTTTCCCATCATGGCTGAGAGAGAGAGATAGATTTGAACTTTGCCGCACCTGTATATATAACCCTTGGGGTGGACCATTATGATTGGCTGCTTGCTCAAATTCCCAGGTTCCCCTGCACTGTACATGCGCAGTTTAATGGTGGATATGATGTCGGAAATTAGGCATACCCAAGACGCTGCGCATGCGCGGTTTGTTACCTCACGCACACAGGCGTCAGCAAGGACAACCTCCTACAAATCTGGCTGTTCCTCAGAAAATTGGACATAGCATTACCTGAGGACCCAGCTATACCATTCCTGGGCATATACTCAGAAGATGCTCCAACATATAACAAGGACACATTCTCCACTATGTCCGTAGAAGCCTTATTTATAATAGCCTGAAGCTGAAAACAACCCAAATATCTCTCAACAGAGGAATAGATATAGAAAATGTGGTACATTTACACAAAAGAGTACTACTCAGCTATTAAAAATAATGACTTCAGTATTCTTATCTTTATACAATAGAAATATGAAGAGAATAAGTAAAATCTTCCATTTGGGCACAGTGAAATTCTTTAAATGTATAGAAACACTGTCCAACAGGATCATAAATTTAACAAAACGTGCACTCATAGATGGGGAGGTAGCTCTCTGCTGGTTTATCAGCATCAGAGTTATAAGAACCTGAGTCTGGATCCCTGAGAACCTTTGTAACTACTTACCAGATGTGGCAGCCTACCTGTAATCTCAGTGCATAGAAGGTTGAGACAGGGCAACACCAGAACAAGTTGTCAAGATAGGCTATACAAAATAGTGTGCTTGGATTCAAGTGAGGGACCTTGCTTCAATATGTAAGCTGGAGTGTTATCAAGGAAGATGCTAGATGTCAACCTTGGATCTTCATGTACACTAGAGTACATGTGAGTATAAATCTACACATAATATATATGGAATCTATACATATGGAAAATCATTTCACAAGAAGAAAAAGAGATAAGCACATCTTAAAATAAGTATTTACATTATAAATCTTATATTTATGAGACTTGCACGTGTTATTTCTTAATATAAGTCAAATTGTAGAATAAGTACGAAGAGGTGTGGTATCACATTCAGTGCAAAAATCAACATGCCACTGATGCATGCTGGGATGGGCATTAATATTTAAGTTGAGTGAAAGTCAGGTACAAAAATCTAATGAAATAAAAATTAAATGGATGCCCTTTATAAGGCTTTTCGAAGGGCTATAAGGCAAGAGACAGAACACAGATCAGTGGTCTCCGCATGATGCCGAAGGGGCAAATGCAGAGTATCAGCTTTTCATAGAAAGAAAACTGCTGTAGTATCCTTGAAGTTGTCTTCACAGTCTTGTAAATAAGTCATGAAAGCAGAGATGCAGAATTCAAAACACACTATCTGTATGAGGACACAAATGTTATAGTGTGCATTTGGAGGACTCAGTTCTCTTCTTCAAACAGTGAATCCCAGGGATTGAATTTAGGTTGTCAGGTCTTATGGTAGGTGCCTTTACCTTCTGAAACATCTTTCTTGAACATAATTAGTTTGATGGCATGAGGACAAAGCTTCAATTAAACACACTCTTAGTCTAAATGAGTCATTGATATCAGATCTGATGTTGAAGTAAAGAAAAGTTCTCTGAAGAACTTCACTGGGGAAAAAGACAAACCTTAACAAAATCAATGTTGAGTTACTTTGGTGACTGTTTTATAAGTTATTTTTGGGTAAGGTAAACAATAATCCTAGTTATTCCCTAATGTTTCAGAAGTAATATAACAGCCAAATGTTGCAAGCAGAGAAACAAAGATTTTTTAAATTAATTTATTTATTTTACATCCTGATTGGAGCCCCTTCTTCATCTCCTCCCAGTCGCACTTTCCATCCCCATTTCCCTCCTCATCTCCTCTCCCACCCAAGTTCCTCCCTCTATCCAGCTCCAATGACTATGATGACTATTTGCAAACAGTTCTCTAAAAGTGGGTGAAGGGTTCAAAGCAAATTTCCAAACTTTTCTGTAAGAAAGAATTTCAAATTTTGATCTAAGGCCAAAAGACAAAGAAAAGAAGAATAAAAGTGTGGAGGATTCTGTGATTTTATAGAGCTTTAATAAGAACTTGACACAAGTTATAAGAAGGCTGAATGATATGTTACTATTAAATATTGATGCTATTATTATGCTTCTATTTCTTGGCATTCTTTGTTTCACTTATTAATAGTGGTATTTCTGAATCACCAGAGTTTATCATTCTACTTTGAAGTCTTCAATTATTAAAACTTTCTATGATTTACTAAATGATCTCTGACATAATTTTAAACTTGTAGTTTCATGACAATATTATAGTATCTGTTTGAGATTTAATTTACCTGGACATGATAAAAAAATGTGTGGTTACTGTTAAAATAGTTACATCATCCTTAGGTGAAAGTGAAAACTTTGTATCAATCCTACTCATCATTCAAACACTATACTTTTGTTGAACTAGGACATTGCTTAGTACTGAATTATATAACTCTTTATTTTATTGTCGTTACTGTTATTGTGTTGGTCAGTTTTGATCTTTTAGGTGTGGTATTGTATAATGTACACTAGCATTTAGATCACTATGTAACCAATGACGACCTTGAACTTCTGATCCTTATGCTTCAACCTGACATATGCTATGATTCTAGGCAGGTGATGTCACATCTGGTTCATACTGTGCTGGTGATGAATCCCAGGGTTTTGTGTTTATAAACCTGGTGATCTAACATTCTGAGCCACATCCCAATTCCCTGTCTCTATTTCTGAGTCATTACATGTTGAGTGCTGTGGTGTATTCAATATAGTAAAGGAAACTTTCACTTTTTTTAGTCTTAATGTTGCTAATTTCTTCTCTATGTTCTAATCTTTCATCACACTGAAGGCCTGTGGTTCCCTGGGATATGTAAAACACTTTATTCTCATAGCATGACAGGTATAAGTCTGGCATTGTATCATTTAGACCTAAAAGGAATCAGCTTATTTGATTTTTATAAAAACGTGTTATTATATACCAATTAAGTTCTTTTAAGGCCTAGATGTAATAATATTTCTGGTTCTTATTTTTATGACCGACTTAATATCTTTAATTATCAAATGGAGAAACATGTAGGTGGTCTTTAGAAGATATGAAGGAGAAGGCAATGCTGAAGACAGGAGAGGACAGGGCAGTGAGTTTTCTAGCCCTTTTTTTTTTTTTTTTTTTTTTGCTTAGCAGTATCATTCAGGTGCCTTTATTCTAATTCAGAACCACATCTAAGAATAAAAACCCACAGACTACAACAGAATGTCTCCCAAAACTATTAAAAACAAAACAAAAAGCCACAGAATGATAGACAAACAGAACAAAACTAAATTTATTTGTGACTTTTTCCCAAATCCAGTGAATTATCAATGGAAAATAACAAAAATAACTTACATTTCTCTATATTATGGAATGGATGAAAAGCAACTGAAAAGGAGGTTGACATTGACAGTTGATCTGCCAATCTTTTTTTTTTTTTTTCTTCTCTACCCTTCCAAGCAAAGAGGCTGATCCTCAAAGTTTTTCACCATTGGTGAACTAGAAATTTGTCTGTTTGCAGAACATTTTCAGGGAGATAAGACTCTCCCCAGCACAGCATTAAGGAGGCTAAACCAGTGCAAGGCAGAAGTGGCTCCCTGAGTCCTCCCAGAAACAACACTTCAGCACCTGACCAAGGAACCAACTGAAGAACTGAGTCTCAGTTCATATACCATATGACATCAAGAATATGATTCATAATATCCAAAGTATAATTACTAGTAATTGGAGTACTAGAAAGATGAGAATAAAATATACAAGATTTACATGAGGATTTACCAGACAATGACAAAATAAATGAAAACTTAGAACTCACAAATAAAATTTAGGTATTAAGAAGAACAATATGGAAACTATAGAACTGTCAATCCAATGCCTAAAATTTAAGAAAAAGCTATTACAAGTTTGGGAGATACTGTAGTTAGAGCACACACACACATATACAGACATATACACATAGGCACAACTATACATATTTGCATGTATCATGATTCCTGACATATAAACCTAAATTAATCTAATGACATCAGGAAAAATATCATATCTTAGATTTAGAAGCTATGACCTTGCTTACTATTATTTCTCAGCATTGTTAGCATATGCAGTTGCTGTCACTACAAAAATGTATTGCATATATAAACCATAGGACAACATGAAATTTCATTTACAGTTATTGCAAGGGAAACAAAAAAAAATATCAAAACACCTACAGGGAACATGTGTGGTTCCTATCACTAGGTGCAGTGATTGGAAATACCCAGGATTCTGGGACGTAAGGAAGCACTTTCTGCCTGTGATCTGCTGATGACAATCTTCTGACTACACTAGTCTATTGGTGTTCTCTGAGACACAGCCACAGTGAAACTCACTGCTAGTCTGTCATGACTAACCTCCATCTTCTTGGTGGTTGCACAGACACCTGACTTCTTCCATTCTGGAGGCTTCAAGTCTAAGATCAAGGTTCTGGAGGATGTAAACCTGAAGTCTCTCTTTGTGACTTGTCATTAGGTACCAACTTCTGTCTTTATGTGGCCTTTCTTTTATGGCTGTTTTAAAATCTGTGCTTTGTAACTACTTGAATCAGATTGGATTAGAACTAATGTAAATGATTCCACGTTAGCTTAATTACTTCTTTAAAGACCCTCTCTCCAAGTATATTCACATTTTGAAGTATTAGAGAAGTAGAATTTCAAGATATAAAATTGTGTGTGTGTGTATGTGTGTGTGTGTCTGTGTCTGTGTCTGTGTGTGTCTGTGTGTGTCTCTGTGTGTCTGTGTGTGTATACATGGGTACATATAAAGATCAGAAATCAACTTCAGTTGTCCTTCACCTAGGTTGATTCTTGTTGACAGAGTTTTTCAATGTAGACGTGGCTGTCCTAGATTTCACTAAGTAGGCCAGGCTATCCTTGTACTCTCAGAGATCTGCCTGTTTTAGTCTCCCTGGTGCTGTGATCAAAGATTACACCACCTTTCCTAGCTAAGCACATTTTGTTATTGTTACTGTTATTATTGTTTTATTTTATTGGTGGTTCTTTTTTTGGTAGATTTATTTTGAGAAAAAGATCACTCATAGTTCTAGAACTCTCCTCATAGGCTAAACTGGCAGACCATAGGTTTTAAGTAATAAGCCTATCTGTACCTCCCCGCACTGAGGTTGTACAACTGGCCACAACAACTACTATAGGCTTCAAAACCTACTTAAATAAGGATTCTTAAATGCTTATCCATCCCTTGTAGGCAACCAACCAACTGTGGGGAAGGAAGATAGCTAATAAGATAAAGGGAACATGGACCTGTTTAGAAATAGCTTTTGGTGTGATTTCAATCTTTGTTGTCAGTAGTCCAGTCCACTAGTAAAATACCAAACATGTATCAGCGACAGCTGTTCAATCCAGAAGAAACTTCCAAGATCTGAGCATTTACACTAGTTTACCGAACCAGCAAGAAGCAGCCAGAACACATCCAGAAGTTCTTTGGTGCATTTCTCTATGAAGTTATGACAAATGAAGATCAGAGAAGAAAGCAAGGTGAAGTAATGCTAGAATGCTATCAGCAAAGACCAGCATCAGTGAAGCCCAACAAAGACCAGCAAGGTGAACCAATGCCAGAGTGTCATGTGCTGTCAGCTAAGTTGTACTTATATGCTTTGCAAGTATCACATGTCTTCTTAAGCATCCACTCCAACAAAACATCACATCCTCTTTCACCAGGCAGCTTCCAGAAATACACCACTTGTCTGTTCTCAGTAAAACATCTTCTCATGTGTCTGTTTCAGCAAAATATCATGTCACAAGACAGTTTAAAAAAAAAATTATAGGACACTAGTGGATATCCAACAAAACCAGAATGTTTTACCTAGAACATCTAATAAAAAATAATTTTATATTTTAAATATTTTAAAAATATATAAATATTTCTGAAAACTAATGACACAAATCACCAAGAAGTATGACAAAATGTCTACATTATTAATAAAGAAACATAGAAGTAAAACTCAAAATCAAAATATGACTTCAACTCATACTCTCTAGATGCATTAGCATTAAAAAGTCAGGTACTTTGTAAAACATTTTCTACTATGATTTGGTTATGACAATAGATGGAATGCTGATAAATGAATGTGGAATACTGTATGCTGAGTGAGATAAGCCAGATACAAGGAGTCACATGTTACCTTTTCCATTTACAATACTGCCTACAATTTTTACAGAAGAAAATTTGGTAGACAGATTACATTGTAGTTCAACATCATAGTGCATATTTAGGGCACTAGAGGCACATATGACTTTCCAAGTTTTTTTTTTTTTTTTTTGTATTCTATGAGTTGCCTTTTTCACAGGAAAAATTGCCATTTTCTTGATAATAGATTCTGAAATAGATTTTAGTGATAATGATACTTAATTTATTTTAGCTGCTTTTTTGTTTGTTTGTTTGTTTTGTTTTTTTTGGTTTTGGTTATGTCTCTTTTGTCTCACATCTAAGTCTTTTGGTAAACTTTAGGTCATAAGAGTTAGAATACACAATTTCTTATAAGATTTTCCTTAATTTAATTTTTTCTTTTTAGATTTGGTGCATTTGAATTACTCTGTTATGAACATAAAGAATTTTTTTTTCATTTTACTGAAATAAAATTATGTTCTCTCAATCTCAAATCAGATTCTTCTCTCATACAATATATCTTAATTATAGTGTTTCCTCTCTTTACCCTCCCCTTCATATTTACTTCCTCTTTGTCTTTTATTAGAAAAGAGTGTGGTTTCTAAGACATAACAGCTAAACATGACAAAAATATAATACGATAAAAATAAAAACCATCATATCAAGGCTGGACAAGGCAACCCAACAGAATAAAATGAGTCCAAAAAGTAGGCACATGAATGACAGGCCCACACGTTCTCAGCTTGGGACATCTATAAAAGAAGGTGTTTAACTCCTGTCCTCATTCATACAAAGTACTCAGTTATCTCTTTGTAGCCCTCCAGATATGAATAATGTTTGACTCAGTCCACCCCTTAAGACTGAAGGATATATCATTTTGTTTATTTTTCTTTCTGTTTTGCTACTATCTAAACCCTGGCTGTGTCAAACATTCCAGAACAGATAAGATCAGACACATTCAGATGGTAGAACTTACAATTTTCTGCAGACATAATTCAAATAATTCTACTCTCATTATCATAATATAAAGAACAGAACCAAATTTCAGAATATTGCAGTTATCCAGTAAGAGCTTTGCAAAGACATAAAAGGTCTAAAATTGTCTTAAATTCACTCTGCCCAACTAAAACAAATTTTGGGTCCCATCCCCAGTTTTTCTTCCCACTGCATCTCATGTAATTCATACTGGAGTAAAGCTTGCTATGTAGCTAAGGGTGATTTTAAATATTTGATCTCTTGAAAGGCTGTGCTTTAGAAAGATCACAACATTTTTATCAGTGTAATCAGCTGTGAGTGAGGTGTATCATCATCTGATATCATGGAACAAATTTCACTTTCAAGCCATAACAGTGAGGAACTAGTATAAAAAATTGTAATTCTATAGTGCATTACAGAGTGACATAAGGGGAGGGCAAACAAGCACTACATTCTGAATTTAAGCATTATATGGTTACATATTTCCAAGAATATACTGAGAATTATTGAAGGATAAACTCTGTGTGTGTGTGTGTGTGTGTGTGTGTGTGTGTGTCATACGGAAAATTGTGGTGCTATCTCTCAGATTTAGTCATTCTTGTTTTTGAGATTAGGTCTACCACTGGCTTGGAACTCCAAAAGTAAGCTGGGTAGTTAGTGAATCCCAAGAATCTTCTTTATCTGCCTTCACAGTACCAGGGCTACAAGTTCATGCCAGAATAACCTGGCATTTTTACATGTTTTCTGGGGCTGGAACCTAGGATCTTGTGCTTCAGGGCCCTTACTTTTCAGTCTTTGAATTATAAATTTGAGATGTATAAATTTTATAACTATGTAAATCTGTTTATGTCATGTTATGATAGAAATTTAGACTGAAGCACCAGATCCAGAAGTTACTTGAAGTCACTGCACATGTGCTGGACTTCACATGTGTGAAGGGTACAGTCATTGAATCCTGAGCACTGCTACAGTTAACAGAAATCAATTGGGTAGAAGTTGAATGAAGCAAAGAAATTTTGCTTTGACACATTTAATGAATGTGTTTCATTCATATGTGTGTTTATAATCATGCTGATGTGCATGTGACTTGTGTGGAGAGGCAACTGCACATGTGAGAGTGCATGTGGAGGCCAAAGGGTTATGCCAGGTATCATTCTTGATAGCTTTCCACCTTTATTTTGGCAAGGACTCTTAATTAATCTGGAGTTCCTGGATTTGGTTAGTCTGACTGGCCAGCCAACTCCATGGATCCTCCTATGACTGCATTACCAACACTGGGATTTTTGGTTGAGACACTCAGTTTTAATGTGCATTCAGTGGATCACATTCAGGTACTCATGCTCGTATAACAAGCACTTGCAGACTGGCATATCTCCCCTGCCCTAAGGACTTAGGATTTTCCTGGCAGTTTACAAGGGGCAACCTTTAGATACATCTTATTATTAACATTATTAGATACATATTATTAACACTTAAAACAGCCTGTAGCATAAACTTCCCATTTTATGCAATGAGAAACCCTGCTTCTCTGTGTGAGCTGCAGACTCAGGAGTTCTTTGCGGAGGACAGCCATAGGCTCAGTAACCTGGTGTGAGGCACATTATCTGTTAGGATCATTTCTACTATGATTCAGAAGACTATTTCCATGCCCACATGCCTGATGAGCTGCCCCGGTACTTACTTATACAGAGCATTAGTAGCCTAGGAAATGCAAAAGATCTTTCAGTTCAGAGTGAATGCAAGCCTCCAGGTAGGCAGACTCTAAACAGAAGGAACTGGAAGCAAGTCAAGAACATACCCAGCATCTGTCACATTTTGGGAGTCTGAATCAGCCTATCTCTTGTCACATTTCATGCACCACAAACTTACCAAGCTTCATTATCCTACCCAGACTCTGCCATGGATCCTAAGTCACACAGATTTTGCTCCCCAAACTTAGTCTCTAAACTTATATTTTATATCCACTAGACCCCCTTCCCGGAAAGCTTTAAATGAACATGAAAAACACAAGGTTCCACACCTCCCCCACAGGTAGGAGCACACAAAGGCTGCAACCTTCAGCTAGTCTGATTTGCAGTTTCTTACTGTGTAAATAAGTATCTTAACTTACTGTGTCCCACTGGGCTGAGGATCTCCTTCATGATTGCTGCTACACTGCTTATATTCCACATTAATAAATCTCTTCTCTGCAGACAATTAATTCAGTTTTCTCCCTCTTTATCATTCTCACCCTTCCTGTTCCCATTCCTATCCTTCTCCTCTCCTTCACACTTCTATCCTCTTTCTTCTTCTTTTTCTCCTCTTCATTCTTCTTTATCTTCCTAAAACCTGGCATCCACCTTTCTTCTTTTCCCTATTCTGACTCCACTCTGCTGGGTTTTTCATTACTATTGACTTAGAAAATGTCAATGGCTTAAACTTTCCTTGAACATGGTGATGGATGGGCATAAATTCTATTCTGGAAACCCACATGGTCCATAAAATTCAATAAAAATTCTAACTTGAATAGTTGCCTAAAATATATATGTGGCTTTATGGTACAGTTTTTCTGAGCAGCAACTGTGAGGAGATGGAACTTTGTGTTACTCAAGTGACTTTGAGTTGTCCAGGCTCCTGTGAGAAACATTTTTACAATGTTCTATAAGTAACCCAAATAGTTTTGAAAGACATAATCATGTCAGAGTGGAAAAGAGCACACGAATGTCAGCAGCTTGCTGTGGTGAGTGCCTCTGCCAATTCCAGGAGAATTTCTGTACCTGCCAGTCTCTCATTAAGGTTTAGAATTAGATCTGAAGCAATATCAAGTGCTGAATGAAGATGGGACCTTTTACTTGGGCCAAGTAGATTAATGTTCTTAAGATGTTTGATAAGTACTCATATTTACAACTTAAACCAACAGGTTTAGGGAATTTGGGGGCCCTGCAATATGATTAGGTCCTGACTTCTAAAGTCTGACTTGTTTGCTGTGATCGTTCAGATATCCTTACCTGTAACGTCAGGGATTCACAGCTGAAGCATTTGATTCTGTTATAATTAAACAGTGATTTCTTCACCCATTGTGGAGAATAGAATTGCATCACAATCTGCATCCTAAAAATCAATCCATCAATGAATAAAAATGCAGAGACGTTTTACCAAAATTGCTCTGATAGTTAAAGGACTTGCGTTTTGTCTCAAATGTTTAGAAACTAGAAATTAGCCTAAGGGAATAAACTAGGGCATGAAGTTATTTTTATTCTGCCAAATAAATTGCTATAAATGAAAAAAAAAAAACTGGTGAAATCTTTCATTAAAAGACAACTCTAAAATCCGACATTTTCCCTACAACTCCACTATGAATTCAAACATCTACAGCCAATTTCTTCTGCTTCTGTATGAAAAGGACAATTGAAACTATTTATTTTTATCTCTGGACTTCTAAGTGTCTAAGACTCTGAAGCTCAATTCAGTGGAAAAGGACACCTGCTTTAGAACAAGATAACTTCCAAGTGAAAAGTAAACTAAAAAATTTACCTACACTATGCCATGTAGCTATTTCCTTTAAATAAAGTATTCTCTCTGACACAGGAAGTCTGCTGTTGTCATAAATAGAAACTATAACTAGGCAATTCTTATAAAGGGAAGCTTTTAACTTGGTCTTACAGCTTCAGAGGTTTTGTCAATTATTATCATGGTGAGGAACATGGTGGCACACAGCAAGAAATGGTATTCAGGAAGTAGCTGAGAGCATACATTCTTATCGGTAGGCAGAAAGATACTCTGGGCTTGTCTTGGAGTTTTGAAACCTCAAAGACCTGCCCCAATGGCACACCTCCTCCATCAATGCCATTCTAGTCCTAATCCTTCTCATATTGCCAGTTCCTGATGACTAAGCATTTAAATATATGAGACTATTCGAGCCCTTCCTCAACACATCCATCTAAAGAGAGGAGTGAAGCTCCTGGAACACAGGAAGGGAGCAAAGCTTTCTAGCCTTAAAAGGTCTCTACAAGGAACTACACAAGCTCCCCCGTCTCAAGGCTAGAGAGAGAAGACTGAGTGCAGGGTTGACTGCTGGTCAAACAGGGAACTCTGGGACTGTAGATTTGTATACATCCATGATGGGACTTTGTGTTGATGCAGCTGCCACAGAGTAGACCAGGCTCCTGTAACCCTTTACTCCTATTCTCTTTCTCTCTCTCTCTCTCTCTCTCTCTCTCTCTCTCTCTCTCTCTCTCT